>VMDR010001478.1:0-109214 GCA_007922815.1 Macrotus californicus | reverse complement strand
GGGGCCAGCTACCCTTGTGGCAAGTTCGAAGTCTGTGCCCAACAGAGCCCCGGCTCTGCCACCTGTAAGGCGAAGGCGGCGGGGGGCCTGACCCGCGTGGGGCGGAGGCGCCGAGCTCAGCACGCCGTGTGCGTTCACCCCCCGGCGGCGCCCTCGGGGCGGGGCGGGGAAGCCTGCCTCGCTTCGGGAAGGCCACACAAACTGCCCAACCGCGAGGCGAGGTTCACGGGCTTCCCTTCGCCCTTTGAAAAGGTCTCCGTCACGTGTGCCGGCGTCATCTTCATGTTGTCCTAACACATAACACAAAATAAACTGCCATTTCACCAGTAAAATGGGCTTCTTCGGGAATAGCAGAGAATCGTACGCCGGGACAAGCATGCGACAAAGCAGAGGAACTTCACAGGGGCGACGGGGGACGCCTGGGGCGGCTCTGAGCCACGGTCCCGGGCGGGCGGCTCCGCACTTGCCCGGCGCCGCCCTGCCTGTCGGGGTCTGAGGCTGAGAAGGGCGTTCCCGTGAACGGGCTCCCCATTTGGGCTCTGGAGCCACTGTCACTTCCACGCCTGTTCCTCCAGACCCTCTGTTCTCCTGCCGCCGCCTCGCGCCCCTGCTGGGCTCCGCGCGCCACAGTGGCCCGGCCGAGGCCGCCGCGCCGGGCCCCGCCGCTAGGGGCGCCAGAGGGCGCGGGCGCGGGCGCGGCCGGGGGCTCCTTCCGGCGCGGCGGCGGTTTACTCGGGTCGGCTTCCGGTCCGCGGCGCTTCTCCGCTCGAGCTGGAGCTACTTCTTCATCCCGCAGCTGCGCTGGCTGCGGTTTTCTGCGTCGCGACCGCATCCATCGTCTCCCTCGGAGACCCCAGTCCGAGACACCCCTCCCCGGGGCCCACGTGGCTCCAAGGGACACCGGGCCTCGCAGCTTCGCCAGGGCGGAAAGACCGAGCTGCCTGCTGCTGGCTCCAGCCCGAGAGTGGCAGCCCCTCGGCCATGTGTTTCCTGCCGGTCGTCGCAGGTCGGCAAAGCTCAGCCCCGGACCCTCTTCCGTGCTGTGGGTGCACCACCTGGGGCCGAGGGTGTGGAGAGGAGAGAGGCTGCCCACACCCTAGTTCCAGGAGTGTCCCAGGCCCCCGGAGTGCGAACCCATTGCTGTGGCCCTGGCGGAGGTTCGGGTGTAGGACACAGGCCCGACGGGGCACCTGTGAGTCTGCACAGACTGCTATTAGTGGCTGAAGTCCAGGTTCATTGCATAGAATCCCTTCTCTTCCATCTCCTGGAATCAGGTAGGCAGGACAGAAGAGCAGCCACCGGGCCTCCCTCATCAGGACAGGCTAATGACCCTATCCCATGCCGAGGAGTCCTTCACACCCAAGTCATGCTGCCTCCTCCACTGATCTTGTGCCCCGCCAAAGGTCCAGAGCCCACAAACGTTACTCTTCAGGAGTGGTACTCAGCCTCGCCCCCCTAGCTTCACTGCAGCCCTGGAAGGGGAAGAAGAGAGCATGGCTTACAGCTGTAAGCAGTCACAAGGCCCGGTTTCAGAGAGAGACCAGTACACGACCTTGCTGTCAGGAGGGTGTGGACCTGCTCCGAATGCCAGCTGTGGCCACAGCCCAGATCTGTCCTGCCTCCGATTCCAGGACCCTCGGAAGTCAGACCACAAGTCAGTCAAGAGAAAACAAGTTTAATGCGACAGCCTCCCCTGGCCTGTGGCAGTCTGCTTCATCTGTGCATTGTCAGAGGCCCCGCCCCTGCCTGCACGCGGCTCAGGACAACCTGGGGCCCAGGGACACAGAGCTGAGCCCCAGAAACAGCACCCGCCCAGCACTGCTGCCCCACACTGCAGGAGCTCGTCCAGCCTCTCTGTACTCGGAGACATTAGGAGGGACGGCGTTGCACAAGAACCTCCGACAGCAGCTCACATAGATAAAGGGCATAGGCTTTTCCAGGACGAAGGACTTGGCTGCTAGTGATGACGACATAGATATAGGGCAGTACTTCACGCACTGCTTTGAAACAAAGAAGAAGCGTGGGAACAACCCTGACGGGAAATAAAGACACACAGAAAAGAGCAATGTGAAGCGAGAGCAGTGCACCAGTGCTGTTTCCCTGTGTCTGCTCAGCCCTGGCCCTGTCGGCGCCCTCCTCCCACCCAGAAGCCACATGACAGAGGGCACCCGAGGGCAGGCTGGAGCCATCGCCAGGCAGGAAAAGACACAGACACTTTGTTCTCGGCTGCTGCTGGGGGCTCTGGTACGAGTGCAGTGTGGCACCAGACACCCCAGGCCTGGCCTGGCCGTGTGCATGGGGAACCTGGGCTGGGGGCTCCATTTGGGAATGGACAGGCAGCTTGGACCTCAACTTCTCAAACACACAGGGTCGTTCAGGCCTCTGTGATCACGGGCAGACACATGGGAGCCAGGGACTCCTGGCCATCCTGCTGCACTGGGCCTGCGTGTGAGTGCTGTGACCAAGAGCCTGCTGTGGGCACAGCTCAGCGCTGGCCTGCAGGTCTGTCTGTAACCTCAGCTCATCTATTTTGCTGTGCAAATCGTCTCTACACGTTGCGTTGTAAATTCCACATGAAGCCCTGGTGATGCTTAGTTTTGACGCAGCCCCCACATGTTTCCAGGGACACGGAAACTCCCCTGTCCTGCCCAAGTGGCTCAAGAGCTGAACCCGAATTCTCCAACCCTGGCAAGGCCATGTGGGGGGCTGGAGGGGGCAATGCTGGGCCTTCTAGAACACATGGTACTCCTTGGCCCCTAATTATGTCCATCTCCTATAAGAGCTGTTCTCGGTGGGATGGTGACATCACTGAGACTTGTCATTTAAAGATGAATGAACAGAACCTCTCCTCTTCTTCCTCCCTATATGCCATCCTGACCAACCGGTGATGTGTGCCCCTAAGGCATCCCTGTCCTGCACAAGCTGGCTCCCCTCTCCTGGCTTCTCAGGACTTGCTTCTTTAAATTTAAACAAAAGGTCCCTTTCATGTCACTTACTCTGTACTGAGTAATGCAAGGCAGACCCTCACTCCTGAGGGTATTTCATGAACCTGCCTCTGCGACCCAGGGGCGCCTGAGACACTTACTCACGGCTGCAGTAGAACAATATTCAGTATCTGAAGGACAGTCGATTGGATTTATACATGTGAAGTCATTCTCTTTCTCACAAGAGTGGCATTTCATTGTCTCTGAAAGAAGGAATAAAAAGGAAAGTGGAATGAGACCGTTCTCTGGACTCTTGCAGGGATACCAGCCATACACACCCTCCCCCCTCCAGTGGGCCCCATCTTTCCACACCCCACAGTCCAACCACCTGAGTTCTTGGTCTTCTGTCCTATGCTCCCCTCACATACCCGCACCCAGACATGCCCCAGGGACACACTGCACACCACCAGGCGAGCGCATGCGCACCCTGGTGCCTCATATTCTATGGCTCTAGGAACAGAGAGCCCAGGGCATTGGCATCTGCTCCCAAGTGCCCATTCCGCCCACCATTCTGGCCCACAGGACCTTCTCCCGCTCCAGTCCCCCAGGCCCTGCCTCCTGACTCCTGCACCATCACCTCCTGTTGGCTCTGTGTTAGGACAGGACTCACGCTGTCTCCCTGTCACAGTGACATTCGTCTCCACCCATGGCAGGCCCATGACCAGGAGAAGAGCAAGGAAGACCGACATTTCCGGCAGTGCTTGGCCCTGGATGTGAGGAACGGTGCCACTCAGTCAGCTCTGGTACCTGTTTGTCCATCACAGGCAAAGCCCGCTGCCACTGGTGCTGGGACCCCTGCCTGTTCCTCACACTTGGGCCCGAGCCAGGCATGCCCTGTTGGTGGTGGGTGGCTTGTCACCACTCCCAAGGTCCCTCCATCCCCAAGGACCCCTCCTCCACTCTGTGTATTTACCCATGCCTCCCCAAACACACCTCTTGGCAGGTATCCCTGCCACCCCTCCCTGAAGGGTGCGCCGGGCTCCCCACCCCTGCCCTGAGGCCCTGCTCTCTCGGAATCCCCACAGGCCCCTCTTACCCCACAGCCTGTACCTTCCCCTCCACCTTCACTCCCTCTGTACCCATCGCCCAGGGCACCCTGCCCAAGTGCACAGGATGGCCCAGGGTCCCCGCAGCCAGCTCTCTGCCCGGGTGGCCCACCAGCCCCTTGACCCATGGACTCCCTGACACTGGCCCCTCCTGGGGTGGCTCCTAGGCTCCCTCTGAAATGTTCCTCATTCTGACATTGCACCCTAACAGGCACCCCACACACGCACACGTCGTGAGGTTCCAGCACTGAGTCTATTCTAGGTTCCTGGTGCAGGACAGCAAGTCCCTCATTCCCTGTTCCCCACCCCAACCCTTCTTTTCTCCCGGTCTTTCTCTCAGGAGCCTGTCTGCAAGTGCATCTGGTTCTCCCACCAGAGCCCAAAAGGGGTGGGCCCAGGCCTGCTCTCCGCCCACTTTACAGCTGGGTGGCATTCTGGCCGGGACGCAGCTCAGCGCACTCACAGAGCCTCCTCTAGAGATCAGTCAAGTAGTTTACATTCTTTCCACTCCATGAATGAAGCTGGAATTGCCCATGGCGTTCTCACCACGCGGGGCACTGCGGGTCAGCTCCCCAGCAGGGGACAACACCGACAGCCAAAGGTCCTGTTTGTGTGCAACTGAAGTATGTCGCCCACCCCCATGGTGGTCACCGGGCAGTCACAAAAAAGGGATGACCTCTGTAGCAAAGGAGTGACCACATGCAAACTATGCAAAATATGAAAGAAAAGTTTAAAAAGGCAAAAACAAACACTTGACTTTCCACTTACTTCTTATCATAAGTGGAAGTCAGTGTGAAACGGGCCGCAGAGCTGACTCTGAGCTAGAGAACTTACTTCACTACAAAGCCATAAAACTTCCTGAAGGAAGCAAGGCTTTGGCCAGCTTGGGTAAGTCAAGGCGCTTCACATGAGACACACAGCACGAGTCCTACAGGGCAAAGTCGCCGCCGTCTTCAGGAGGAAGTGTGGTGGTTTTGGAAATGAATCAAACAATGAGGCGAACTGAGGAGCAGACGGAGACTAGGCGGGAAATACCTTGCTAATGGTGGCCTGGAGGCGGTGGGGGACCTTCCAACCTCACCGTTAGAAAAAAATTTAAATAAAACCCCAGAGATTAAAAACATGCTCCATGTATTCTAGCCTGGCTCCACCCTGCTCTGAGGACCCTAATACAGAGCCCAGCACATCGGAACAAGAGGCTGGGTCCCCCTTCCCAGGAAGACTAGAGGGCCAGGCGTTGAGCGCACCCGGGCTGTGAACCTGTGGGGCGGTCTAAGGCTGCGGCAGCGGTATGGGTAAAACGGGCAGGGGTGGCATTTAGAAGGGCATAGGATCACTCAGCACAGTCACACAAGGGCTGGGGACTTCTTTGGGGACGGTGTTCACTAACCAAAAGACAACAAAAACTGGCGTCCAGGGGCTGCTTTGAGCAGGCCATACCTGATCTGCTCAAGTGGCTTACTGTGCAGGCGCCTGGAACCTACGAGGCCTGGGGATAAGTCTGGGAGCCCCGAACGCACGGGAGGGGCTGTGGGGTGGGGGCTGCGCGGGGGCCGGGACCGGGATGGGGGGGAGGGGTTGCCACTGTGGGGGGAGGGGTGCAGGGGACAGA
Source organism: Macrotus californicus (assembly GCA_007922815.1). Taxonomy (NCBI): domain Eukaryota; kingdom Metazoa; phylum Chordata; class Mammalia; order Chiroptera; family Phyllostomidae; genus Macrotus; species Macrotus californicus. The sequence goes on along the minus strand of VMDR010001478.1, from coordinate 103,572 downwards.
GGCTGGGCCGGCCGCCTGGCTGCGGTGCCAGTGGGGCCACGACCCCTCTAAGGTCGCTGAGCCAGCCCTGTCCCGCCCCGTCGAAAGGCTGCCGCCCGGGTCCCGCACAACTGACCCGAGGCTGCGGTCCAAGTCCGCCCTGAGATGCGCCCACACCTTCTGGAACCTTCGCAGCTGGCGGTTTGGGAGCCCAGGCTGGGCCGGCGCGCGCGGGGACTTCTGGGATCGGAGGGCCCTGGGCCGAGCCGCTCCCGTCGTGCTCCGCGCAGCCCCGTCAACGACCGTTGGAAGCGCCTCCGGGCTCCTGTCCGAGCGCTCGGCCGGCGTGGAGCGCTCCAGAGGTCGGGGGGCCTCGGAAGGGGGGCAGGGCGGGCTGGGCGGAGGGAAGGTTCCAGATGGTCGGGGAGCTTGAGGGGGAGGCAGAAGGTTCCAGAAGGTGTGGGTGCGTCGTGGAGCGCGCGGCCTCGGGTCAGTCGTGCGGGACCGGGCCGGCCCAGCCTCTGTCCCCTGCACCCCTCCCCCCCATCCCCGGTCCCGGGCCCCCACGCAGCCCCCGCCCGGGTCCCGGGCCGCACGCGCGCGGCCTCAGTGCTGCGGGACGCTGCCGGAGGAGCCCCGCTCTTGCTGACCTGCACCCGGGGGTCCTCATGCACAGGCGCAGGCTCCTGCCCAGGATGACGCTGCTCCGAGCCGTGCTGCTGGCCATGGTGCTGACGCTGGTGGACACTGTCGGAACTGCCCGAGCTGGGGACACGGAGGTGTCTGTGCGGGGGTGTAAGTGCTGTCCCTGTCCCTGTCTGGAGCGGGGAGAACTCCCCGAGTGACCTAGTTCCTGTTGAGGGAAGGGCTAGAGTGGAATTTCCATCATCCTGGTGGCTGAGCACCCCCTCACCAGAGCAGTCAGTGGGCACAGGGGGGTGTGCAGAGTGTCCTTAGCTGGGAGAGTGTCGGGGAGGCACCCCCTCTCCCCAAAGCAGCCGACCTGGAGGCCTGCCAGGCATCTCCAGCTGCACACAGGCGGGAGTGGATGAGTCCAGGCAGGTCCCAGAGGCACCCTGGACAGGCCGGCCGAAGCCGCAGAGCCCAGGGCCCCGACCCCGGCCGCCAAGGGCGTGCCCTAGAGCCTGCCTCTGGGAACAGGCACAGCTCCTGGTGTGCTTGGCCTTGGCACAGGCTAGTCTTGCCCAGACTTGGAGCCCACTGAGGACTGTGGCACGTGGGCCTCCGGCCGTCCTCAGAAGCCAGGGAAGGCGGTGGGGTGGGGTGGGGGGGCAGGGCGGCTGCTGGCAGTGCCTGTGTGCACAGAGCTCAGCCATGCTCTCGTTCCTCTCAGGGACCTATAGCCTGAAGTGCTACGACTGCGCGGTCACAAACACCTTCCAGTGTGACACAAAAAGGGTATGTCCCTATGACATTAGGCGCTGCCTGACACTCTCCATCCGTAAGTACCTGCTTGTCTTTCTGTCGGTCTGTGAGTCAGTCGCCTCCCCAAGCACTTGCAGGGGGCAGACATGGTCTGTTTTTCTCTGCATGCCGCCCCCGGCCCTGGCCTGCTGTGTCCCCACACGGAGAGCATGTTGCCAGGCTGCAGGCTTCACCCAAGAGAGAGCAGTGTGAGCCGTGCTCTGCGAGGTGTGCTGGCATCAGACAGAGCTCCGTGGTGTCCCGGGGCCAGAAGCATGGCTGAACCTCAAGGTCTTCCCCCTGGGCAGTCCCTGGGCCTCTGTGCAGACGCCCCTGTGTGGCCGGGGTGGTTCCTCATAGTTCCTTGAGTGTGGCCTCTGGAGGGGCTTCCAGCTAAGGAGGACAAAGAAGTGGACACAGCAGGCACTCCGCAGCACGGTGCCCCCCACACTGGTAGGCCACGTGTGGCGTCAGAGCTCAGTCCCACCTTCCAAGATGCTTTTGGCTCTTGTTTGGAGGCACCTGTGCTCTGAGAAAGGAGTCCCTCCCCCAAGGCCCCAACCTGGGGAACTGCACGGCCAAAGGCCAGTGTTTCGTTAACCAGGCAGGGAGCCTGGTCTGGGCCCACTCAGGCCTATCTGGGAGCCCGTTGTCCCCAGTGTCTGTGAGTTCTTTGTCCCTCCACATGCCAGTCTGTGTCAGAAGTCCTGAAAAACAGCCCTTCGATGCCTCCTCTCTCTGTACTAATTGTCACCCTGGGGGTGTCTGCCAACTTGAGACAGGCAGACACCGAGGTTGTGGGCTTTGTCCCCACAGAGGGTACCTCTTTCTGTGCAGGTCTTGGCCTGTCAGCATCCAGTGTGTGGCTAGGCCAGTCCTGGGACTTCCAGGGCAGTCCTGGAGGCACACTGCGAGGTCGAGGCCACAGCTCGAGAGGGGGCTTATAGGCAAGGGCCTAAGGTTCTGCTTTTTTCAGGGTTGAGCACAGGGCCTGAGGTTTCCAGGACCCATTCTTTATTGGTGAATTTTAAATATAACACAAGAATTTAGAGGGAAGGGAGAGAAAAAACAAGGGACCCTGATACGGTCAGTTTTGGAAACCGTGATCTCCAGAACAAAGGAGCCTGGCAGGGGGCCTGCTTATCTGTTCTGGTGGCCGGCACTGCGTCTTTTGGAGATGGCCCCTCAGAAACAGCAGGCTCTCTGAAGTGGATCTTTGGCCATCAAAGCTTATGGAAGATCAGCCGGCTGCACTGCGTACCTTGGGACCTCTGCACCTGAAGGGGCCGGGAACGATGTCCACAGAGGCTCAGCCCCACAGGGCTCTGGATTCAGGTGGCCAAGAGAGAGCTTGTGTGAGCATGGCCAGGCACAGCCGAAGCAGAAACTGTGTCTTGAGTAGGTTCTGGTGGATTGACACACTTGTGGTATCTTATGCAACGGCAGACACCAGGGATCCCAGGCTGTCCTCACTCTTACCCTGCTCAGTCCATCTGGCAACCTCCAGGGCTGGGCTTTTCCTGAGAGCAGATCAGACTCCAGCAGGTACACAGGCAGCAGGCGCTCTGAGGGTGCACACGAGCGAGAAATTCAGGGGTGTGCTCCGCACTGGCCGGCACCAAAGGACGCAGGTGAGTGACTTTGATGTTTTCCTGCAAAGTGTGACTCTTCCACCCTGCCCCCGCTCCAAGTGAGCCTGTGATCCCTCGCCTCCCTGGAACATTCTCTCTCTCAGCTCCTCCCACTGTGGTGGAATCTAGACCACCCGGGTTCAATGCCATGTACTCAGAGCTTTTGCGGTGCCATCTCCCTGGGTGGCCCCAATGGACACTGGGACGAAGAATTTGTGGGAGCGCTCTGAGAGACCCGAGAGTGCTGGAACTCTTGGCTCTTCCCCCTTCAGGGTCTTTGCAAATTCCCGTGGCTGTGCAGGGTAGTAAGCAAAAAATCTCTACAGAAAAATTTCGAATGTTGGAGACTAAGCGTCCACTTCACTTGGAATCAGTGGGGCCTTAGCAGGTGAACACACATCGTCTGTGGGGCAGAACAGGGACCCAGAAACAGCCCCACACAGACATGCCCACACATGATTTGTGATTTTTAACAAAGGTGCGAAACAAGTGGACGAGGAATAGCTTCCTCACCCCCCGCAGGCAAAGTGGGCCTTGACCTACACCTCTGGCCTCTCATGGGACCCACTCACTCGGTCCATGGGCTTCGGCGTGCGAGGGAAGAGTCTGAGCTGACAGCCAAAGGAATCGCCGAGGAGAAACTCGTCGGCGTCCGCAGCCAGGCAGAGCTCTCTGACTGCTGTCCCGGCATGGGAAGTGGACAGAAGGCTGGTGACTTCAGAGCTCTGCCAGTCCCAGGGACTCTTCTACTTGAAAAGCCTTGTTCAGAGGGCTCCACACCAGGAGGAAGTCCCTGCAGACTGCACGGCCACGAAGGACGGAGTGAGCACAGACGGAACGCTCAGCAGTCAACAGTGACGACGCAACCAGTCTCCTTAGCGAATGGGCACGGACCTGACAAGCTAGTGAACCGAGGTGCACTCTGCAGCCACCAGGGTAATCTAGTTAAAACTGGAGTCAGTCATCCCTAGCGAGAGTGGCAACGTAAAACAAGCAGCCACACCTGGTGCTGGCCAGGGTGCAAGGACACCAGATGACTCGTTCACTGACAATGATAAGGGACAATGGTGCACCCCAGTGGAGAACAGTGACCATTTCTTTAGAAACTAAACACGCAACTACCATAATCCCAAAAATTGCACCTCTGGATGTTTGCCCCGAGCAATTAAAACTTAAGCCCGGCCCCGGCTGGTGTGGCTCAGTGGATTGAATGCCATCCTGCAAACCAAAGGGTCGCCGGTTCGATTCCCAGTCAGGGCACATGCCTGGGTTGCGGGCCAGGTCCCCGGTAGCAGGTGCTTGAGAGGCAACCACACACTGATGTTTCTCTCCCTCTCTTTCTCCTTCCCTTCCCCTCTCTAAAAATAAATAAATAAAATCATAAAAAAAAAAAAAAAAACCTAAAGCCCATACAACACCAGGGACATGTATGTACAGATTTTGGGTAATGCCCCAACCCCAGAGCATCCCAGATGCCCTTCCGTGGGTGAAGGGAAAACAAAGCAGGATGCACTTGCACTATAGGGTACTACTCACCAGCACAAGGGAGCAGAGAACTGACACGTGTCCCAACTTGAATGAATATCCAGGGAATTTTGCTGAGTGGAATGGACAACCACCAAAGGGTACATACTGGAAGCTCCTGTGATGTGATGTTCTAGAAATGACAAACTCATAGAAATGGACACCAGCTTATTTTCATGAGGTCAAGGTCAGGGGATTTGGGTGTAAAAGAGGCAAGTGCGTCTGAAGGCGGAATGATTGTGGTGGTAAGACTGTTCTTTGTTCTCGTGTTTTGGGTAGTAAGACCCCCGTGAGTCAGGCTGTTTTACCAAAGTGTTGCACATTGCCATGGGAAGTAACCAAGAAAGGGCTGCCCTGGGTCTTTCTGGGTTTCCTGCAATGGCATTCGGGTGCACGGTCACGGTCATCTCCAAGTAACACGTTAACGGCAAAGTTAAAACAACGTGGTTAGTTGCACTGAAATTGAATTTCCTACATCAGGAAACCCAAAACTTTTGGAGCAACCAAAAAATAATATATTCTATTTCCTAGAGGAATGCCTTAAATCAGTGGTCCTCAACCTGTGGGGCACCAGGGACTGGTTTTGTGGAGGACAATTTTCCCACGGACGGGGGCAGGGAATGGGTGAGACAGGAGGCGGAGCTCGGGTAGGAGTGCGGCCCGCTCCTTACAGGCCGTGGCCCGGAGGCTGGGGACCCCTGCTTTAAACTAAGAACATAAAAAGCTTAAAAATAAAATATAGAAAATGGTATCCAATTCAAATGCTGCCCAAAAGGTGCTCCTATGCACACTCTAAGGCAAAGTCCGCTGTAAGGCCAGAGCGTTACTTGTGTGAAGAACGACATTTTATAGAGGAGAAAGGACATGCTTCACCAGGAAGATGCCGTGATCGAAACCCATAGGCGGCCCTGCCTCAGGATGAAACACACACACAGAGGCCCCGACAGGACTTAGGGACCACAGGCACAGCCACTCTCATGTAGGTGTTCCAGACACATCCCTTTCCATAGCTTCCAGAAGACAGGTCATGCAGATGAGACTTTACTACAACTACAGGTCAGGGGTCGACGAACTTCCTGGGAAGAGGCAGATGGTGAGCGTCGCAGGCCATCTGGTCTCTTCGCAACCACCCAGCCCTGATTTGTTGGGGCAGAAGCAGCCATGGAGGGTGAGTAAACATAGGCTCATCCCCATGTTCAAACACAACTTTATTGCAGACACAGCTGGTGGTGTCCCCTCGGCTCTTGCTGGCCAAACTCTGCCGTAGAAGGTCTGAACACCACCATGCATGGACAAGGAACGATCACCAGGTATGACAACAGAGCCTGCCGTGACCAAACACGCATTTCTGATGAGGCTGCATGGGGCGTCCTCGCACTGAGCTCATGTTGTGACGTGGCATGTACCCGCAAACGGCAGACGGCCACACTCGTTCAGGGCTCCCCCTCGGGCACGGCACACGCTAGACATCATCACTCAGAGTGAACTAGAAAATCCCTGTCTGCTTTGTAAGCATGCAGAGCATTTCCAAGTAACCAATCACTCAAAATGGAACCACAGGAGAAATTAGGAAATGTTAAGGCCTGAACAATTATAAAGATCTGACGTGTCAAAAATGAGTGGGAAGCAGCTAAGGAGGGTTCAGAGCAAAATGTGTTACCCCATGGGCATCCAGAAGAGAGAAAAGGGTGAGAAAGATCAAAGCTTCCATTCAAGGAGAGAGAGAAAGAGTAGAAAAGCTGCCCCGAGACGAGAGGAAATAAGTGTAAAAGGGTAGCAGGAACCCTCGAACCAGAAAACGGACGTGAGCAACAGATGAAGCCCACAGAGCCCCTCGCTGACTCTGGCAGAATTCATCACATTGGTAAAACAGAGCAAGAAATTAAAGACAAATCTAAAATTCAAATTCCCAGTATCAGAAATGAAAAGGGAGGCATTAGTGAGACCTTATCAAGAAAATAAGAGGCCGTGATGAGTGGCCTTCTGGGCAGGAGAGTTCGGTCACTGATGAACAAAGAATAACTTGGAAACACAAGCGCTAACCACGCCCGGCCCACAGCGAGGTTGGAAAGCTGAAGGTCCCGAGTTCCTCCTGAAAACCTGCAACCAGAGGCGGTTTCCGGAGCAAACTGTTCGCTAGTCTTATGACAGAAATCACCCCGATGTCACACAGACTCTTTCAGATAGTGAGCAGGGAGGGGCCGATCCCCAGAGCATTCACAGCGGCAGCTCAGCCATAACAGAAACCTGGAGAAGACACGGGGAGAATGGGAGCCGCAGGCGGCCCTTTCCCGTGACTAGACATGCACAAGCGCTAACCACACCTTAACCAAGAAAACCCGAGTGTGTCCACGCTGTCCCTTATCCTGTGCAGTGCAGGGTCCTGGATCGGTCCTGGAATGGGGAGAACATGAGGGGAAAATGAACCAAATCTGAATAAAGCGTGGACTTGCAGTAATAAGAATGGTCGGTATTCATGTGTTTGGGGGACAAATGCACCACAGCAAAGCCATCAGAGAGTCACCAGGGATGGGCTATGAGGTGAGCAGGAACTCCTCATGCTGTCTTTGCAACTTTTCTCAAAGCCTGAAACTTTCAAAATAAAAAGATCATTTGCACACGTGCACACACACATTCACACAGCATGCCACCACCTCATGGATTCCATCTTGGAATTGCAGTGGGGCTTCCACAAGCTGTTACGCAGCCCCGAACGCTATTCGGGTAGGGTCAGAGCAGAGGTGGCCGTGCGGAGAGCGCCCCCCGCCAGCCCCCCATCTTGGGAGCAGTCTGGCAGCACAGGAACACTGGGCACAGGCAGGTGTGGGCTTGCGGCAGGGGCGTGGACACAAGCATGCTCTGACATCTGCGGGCAGAAAGCGAGAGAGAGCGGTGACGTTCCCCCCTCCCCACTCCAGGTGTGAGCCCACGTGAGCTGCTTATTTACAAGAACTGCACCGACAACTGCACCTTCGTGTACGAGGCCCTCCAGCCGCCCGAGGCGCCCAAGGTCAGAATGAGGTCAAACAGCTTCTACTGGGTCCTCTGCTGCAGCCACATGGCCTGCAACGACGGGGGGCCAGCCAACGTGGAGCGGGACATCTTACCTGACGAGCCCATCGAGGAGGTGATAGAAGGGGCAGTGTGCCTGCGGGGCTCAGAGCTCCTCCTGGGCTTGGTCTCCATCCTGCTCAGCGGGGCCCTGTCATGGGTGGTGGGGCTCCCGTCGTGCCCCACCTCTCCCCAGAGCAGTTCGCTCCCCTTCGATGTCTCATGAACCAGAGACATGGACTCATAGGCCCCCATCGACAGCTTATTCCGAGAGAGAAATAAAGACCCTTTTTGTCTGGGTGCTGTGTGCTTGGGGATTCCTTTCCATTTCTCTTATTTGCTGCGTTGTTCATCTTTGGCGTAGGCTCACACATAGACCCCAGCCTCCTGGTAGTTCAACGTCAGAGTGGAGTGTCTCAGCCAAAAGCACCTCGGCCACAGGGGACAGGACACACATCAGTGGGGAGAGGCACCCCAGCTGCATGCAAACCGCGCCCTGAGCCACCATGGATCATGCTTGGAGCTCCCGGGCTTGGGCACCAGAAACAGAGCCTTTGCTTGCTGACTGTCCCACGTCCCTGCGTGAGTCGGATGGGCTTTCTGCAGGAACTGGGTCGCTTCACGCATTGATGGGGTGAGTCCCCAGAACTGACATCTGAGTGGGGGGAGGGGCCCCAAGCCAGCCTGGACACAGCAGGGAGAGTCCAGGCGGCTGCAGCCACTCACTGCCTCTGGGCATGTGGAAGGAAGGCACGGAGGTGGGGCCCAGAAACTCAGGGCCCTTTTCTGCTGTCTCCCCCTGCATCGCCTTTAAACCAATACCTGATTTTAAATTACTGAGATGAGATTTGCATACCTAAAGTTCATGATTTAAAAGAGTGTGATTGTTTTTTGCCATGTTCCCAATGTCATGTGGCCACCACCACCATCTAGTGCCAGAACATGCTCACCCCCAAACAGCCCCCACATCTGTCGGAAATAAATCAAATCTTTTTAAAAAAGTACAGTGGCAGGATACTTTCTATAACTACACATCTGCAATTATTATATTTTCCTAGGAACAATACAAATTACTTAATTTCTACATGGCAAAACCTAAAATTTTCATGAAAATTATGCATATATATTAAAATCTAGCCAATTAGTGATTTTTAAAAAGATTTTATTTATTTATTTTTAGAGAGAGGGGAAGTGAGAGAGAAAGAGAGGAAGGGAAACATCAGTGTGTGGTTGCCTCTCACACGTCCCCCATTGGAGACCCAGCCTGCAACCCAGGCATGTGCCCTGATTGGGAATCGAACCAGCGACCCTTTGGTTCACAGGACAGCACTCAATCCACTGAGCCACACCAGCCAGGCCAATGACTTAACATTCTTAAAAATTATAAATCAAGAGCCCTGGCTGTGGGGCTCAGTTAGTTGGAACATCATCCCACACCAGAAAGTGGCTGGTTCAATCTCTGGTCAGGCTGCATACGGGAGGCAACTGAGGTTTCTCTCACATCGATGTCCCTCTCTCCCTCTCCCTCCCTCCCTCTCTCTCTCTCACTGAAACAAATGGCCACAGAGCACCACGCCCTCATCTCCTCACTGCTGGACACCGCTTTTGGCACTTCCACAGTTCAGTCAGCCTGATCCCCAAATTCACTAGCCCTCATCAAAAAATCAATCACTCTCAAGGACTCACAGAGCTGCAGGGGACCTCAAAGGGTCATTTAACTAGAGTATTCAAACCACTTAGGGAAGTACTTAAAGAGGTCCAGAAGCATTTGAATAAATGTCATTTTTACTATTTAACAAAGTATAATAAAGAACAACATACACCCAAATGTGTTACATACCAAATCTGGTCAAAATAGAGTTGACCAAAACATGAGCTGATGGGGACTGTGGGGCAGAAAGGACTTTGCAGAGCCTGTGTGCGATGTGCCTGCCTCGTAAACGCGTTGTTGACAAGAGGTAAGAGCCGTGCAGGGTTGGTTTTTCTCGCAATTCAGGCCACTCCAGTCAAAGCGTTCACATTGCCAGATAACTACAGCTCAGCTGTGTGACTTGCTCCCATCCAAGCACTGACCAGGCCCGGCCCCGCTTGGCTCCCCAGATCAGACGGGGCCGGGAGCGTTCAGGGTAGTGTGGCTGCAGACACAGCCGGGTGGCTCTCGAATGCCGGGCAAGGTGCAGCGGAGGGGCACGGCAAGTGTTCTCATCAGGGCCTCGCCGCTTGCTGTGCCACGCCTCGTGAGAGCCAGGTCCACCTCTGACCTATGCTGTCCACACAACAGTGGCCTGCCCTCCCCGGGGCTGAGGACTCCCTCTTGGGCCCCTCTCCACGCACTTGGAGGTTGGAGGACAGGCTGGGCCCTGGCTCACAGTTCTGTGTTGGAAGACATCCCGGCTGCACTTGACTCGGGTTTTCCTGCCCAGGAGGCCCCCGCAGGCCTGGGGCAGGTGGGCAGCACAGTGATGACCCACGGCAGGAGTGCCGAGCCCCATCTGTGTTTGCCAGTGAGGCGCCGTAGCACGGAGGTGCTTCTGGGGCCCAGCCCTTGCTTTCAAAGCTGGGCTCTGGGCTCTGGGCTGGCACCTCCGTGTCGCTGCTCTGGGCAAGAGAGACCGGTTTCCGGCCCACCTTCCTCCAGGCTCACTGTTCGGGAACACTGAAAGCTGGCACATGTCAATATCCCCCAGAGACCTGAGCACAGACCCGGAGGCCAGGAAAGGGTAGGTGGAGGGCACATAGGCAGGGCGGGCAGCAGGAGAGGCGTCTGGTGAGGCCTGGGCGGGGGCACCTGCACGCAAGGTCAGGCTGCGCTCCGGCCCATGTCCCTGCCCAAGGACAGCTGTGACACCACAGAGGCTGAGGCACACCATCCATCTCTGAAGTGGCCTTGGCGGGGTCTGACTCACTGCCCCCCACCCCCGCCCCCAGCAGACCCCAAGGAAGTTTCGAGGTCAGAGAACAAACTAAAGTAAAACAAGAAGCTACACTCAGACAGCAACCCTCCCGTCCCCCAGAGCCTGAGCTGAGGCCCCCCAGCACCCCATGCCCAAAGCAGGGTCAGGGCTGGCAGGCACAGCTCTGGGGCCCTGCCATGTGCCCTGCAACCCTGGGAGGTCACAGAATCCCTGGGCCTCAGTTTCCTTATCTGAAAATGAGAAGGAGAGCAGCGAGAGCCACCTCATAGGAGGGCTGCCAGGAGTCAGTAGGACGACACCAGACTCCCAACCTGGTCCATGCTCCTAGGATCAGCTCCACTGTGTGCCTACTGGGGACAGTCCTAGGAAAGTGGGGAGCCTGCGATCACAGCCAGACTCCCTCCTGCCCCTGTGCCCAGGCTCTGAGTCCATACCCCAAGAGCCCTCTGCAGGACCAGCAAGGGGGGTGAGGGCACTGGGCACAGGCCGCAGGACAGGCACGGACCGAGGCCAGCTGTACCTCTCCTCTTTTGGCCTGAGGAGTGACCCACATCACCCAAATGTTTACTGCGGGACCAGAGAGACAGGCCCCTGGCCACCTCAGTTCCACCCCCAATTCTGCCTTCAGATTTCCCTAACAGCCCCCAGGGGACTGAAAGCCCTCCATGGGAGGGGCCCTGCCTGGCTTCTGTCTCCATGCCCTTTGGCCAGTATGAGACCTGGGGAGTGCCAACAAAGTACTGGCGGGTAACCAGATGAGCTCGCAGCCTGCCCACTCCTTCCTGCTCTGTGCCTGTGACAAGATTAAAATAGCCAAGGCCCCCCTCTCATCCCTTGATAAGATAAGGGGCTCATCCATTCAGCTCCCTTCCCTGGGGTGCGGGGGGCAGCGGGAGAGGCCTCATGTCTGTCCCTGCCCAATTCAGCCCCCAGCCTCAACCCTGCACCTGCCCTGGACACCCACCCAGGCCACAGCAGGCCTGTGGAATTGTGGGACAAGGCACTCGTCCCTCCCTCTCCTCTTCTTCCAGCTGGACGCCTCCAGCCCTGACCCCCAAAGCCCTGACCCCTTCCCCAGGCACCCGGACCTGGTCCAGGGACACTTTCTCCCATGACGTTATCAGTTGGCCAGCCAGGCCTCCTTTAAGATAAAAGGACCGGGCTGAGGGGCTGGGGGAGCCTGCATGGCGTTCCGAGCCAGAGCAGGGTCCTGGATGGCGGGGTCCCGGCTGTGCCTGCGCAGGGCACACGCACTGGCCACCAGTGCCACTCCAGCCCCCAAGATGGTGCTGCCCTTTGAAGCCATCCCCCGGTGCCCCGGCAGCGAGTGGCTGCGGCTGCTGAGGGTCTGGCGGGCTGGTTGTGAGGACCTGCACCTGCAGATGCAACAGGCCTTCAAGGAGCTGGGGCCCATTTTCAGGTGAGGCCTCCCGGCCCACCTCCCCAGCATGCCCTGATCCTCTGCCCCGCTGGCCACTCAGCCCCTGCTGGGCGCCTGTGCCCTGCACCCTCAGGTAGGTAGGTGGGTGGGGCTGCACAGTGGAGTATCTGTGGCCTGGAGGACGGGCACCCCGGCTCGGATCCCCGTGAGCTCTGGAGCACTCTTCACACGCTGCTGGTGGCAGGGCACCAGCACAACAGCGGCAGAGGTTCGGGTTAGACCAAGGGAGGACCTGCCTGCTCGGAGCCAGGCTGGGGGACGGCGAGGTCCGGAGGAGACCGTCTGGACCCGTCAGCCAAGTGGGGCCTGGGAAGGGCACGGCCACAGCGGGGCTCTGGCTTTGTCCCGCAGGTATGACATAGGAGGGAAGCACATGGTGTGCGTGATGCTGCCCGAGGACGTGGAGAGGCTGAAGCAGGCAGAGGGCCATCAACCCCATCGCATGGTCCTGGAGCCCTGGCTGGCCCACCGGCAGCTTCGTGGGCACAAATATGGCGTGTTCTTGCTGTGAGGGCGAGTCTGGGTGAGGAGGGAGGGCTGGGACAGGCAGCCTGGGTACAGAGAGGAGGCAAGACAGGGAAGACCCGAGGGAGGCCTGCCCTGGGCCCCCGTGGGTGAGTAGAGAGAGTGTGACCACAGGGTGGTGCCAGGGAGCAGGGCACAGCTCATCCTGGGTGTGTGAGGGAGCACCCTGTCTGAGCAGGCCGAGTGTGCTCCTCTTGCAGCTGCCCTGAGCAGGGGAGTCACTGGCCCGGGGCCCACGTCAGCATGAGCTAGAGTCCCCTCACACCCCTGCCGGTCCTGAGTGAAGTGGGCTGTGCCTCAAGGGGCTGGGTCCCGGGGCACCGGAGAGGGCAGCAGCTGGCACCTGCACTCCCGTGTGTGTGTGTGTGTCTGTGGGGACGGTCTGCTGGGGCGACCGTACCTGTGCCTGTCTGTGTCTGCGTGTGTGAGAGCACAGGTGTGTGAACAGATGTGTTTGCCCATGCTGGGGCACTAGCATGTGTGCTTGTGCATGTGTGTGCAGAGGGCAGCACATGCTTGCCTGGAAGTGGGTTTTTATGTATGTGTGCACACACATGTGGTTGCCTAGTTTAGAGTATTTTGTATGTCCATGTTTGTGTGCTTCTGGCATGTGTTCTGTGTTGCTGTACACACATGCACACTTGCATGTGTCCTGGGCACCCTTCTGTGTGCATGTGTTGACCTTTGCCCTCTGGGCAAGCATTTGCCTGCCTGTGGGATCATTCCCAACCCCTGCGGGCAGCTGGCCTTAGGAAAAGCGTCTGTGCCTGAATGTGGCTGAGAAGGCAAATCTGCTCTCCTTCCCTCCCTCCTGGCGTGGCATGAGTGGACTGGGCACAGCTTGACAGGACGGCCAGCCGCCTCTCAGAGAAAAGGCCCCACACCTACCGAGGGCCGGGCATGGAGCTGGCAGTCGGCACAAGCGAGCTCAGCGAACTGCATGGCACGTTTGGGCAAAAGCACAGCCTCGGCCCTGAAGGCACAGCCCACGAAGGCCTCCCTGAAAGAGGCGTGCAGCAGGGGTGGGAACGTGAGCAGCTGGCCCCCTTGGAGCAGCGGACAGCTCCCTTTAGGGATGAAGAAGGTAGGGTGCAGGGCTGGAGCCTGCCGCTGACTTGAGGTGTCCTGAAGCTCGCTGCTCCACAGAAACGGCCCCGCATGGCGCTCAGACCGACAGCGACTCAACCCAGATGTGATGTCACCGCAAGCTGTGCAAAAGTACACCCCCATGGTGGACAAGGTGGCGAGGGACTTCTCTAAGGCCCTGATGGCAAGGGTGCTGCAGAATGCCCGGAGCACTCTGACTGTGAACATCCAGCCCAGCATCTTCTACTACACCCTGGAAGGTGCGGGGTCTGGAGGGACCGTGCTTGACTCAGGGCCAGAGGCAGCAGGGCTGGCAGGAGGCGGCCACCAGGTGGCCCTGGGCTGCCGCAGGCTCAGCAGCCCCATCTTCCCCACAGCCAGCAACTTGGTCCTTTTTGGAGAGAGGCTGGGCCTGCTGAGCCAGAGCCCAAGCCCAGCCAGCCTGAACTTCATCCGCGCCCTGCAGGCCATGCTCAAGTCCACCATGCAGCTCATGTTCATGCCCAGGAGCCTGTCCCGCTGGACCAGTGCCCCGGTGTGGAAGCAGCACTTCGAGGCTTGGGACTACATCTTCCAGTATGGTGAGGACCGAAGAGGGCTGAGGCTTCTTCTCAGTCCCCTAGCAAGTGGGCGCTGAGGTCGGGCTGGGCAGGAGAGGGGGCTGGGTGCTGCGGGCTCCCCGCACCAGGCCCAGGGCTCTGTCTCTGTGCCCGCAGCCAATGACTGCATCCAGAAAATCTACCAGGAGCTGGCCCTCGGCCGCCCCCAGCACTACAGCGGTGTGGTGGCAGAGCTGCTCCTACACGCAGACATGACCCTCGATGCCATCAAGGCCAGCTCCATCGACCTCACTGCTGGGAGCGTGGACACGGTCAGGCTGGCAGCTAGCCCTGCCCACAGAACATGGAGCCCGCATGACCCCGGGCGGCGACCTCCCAGGCCAAGGGTCTCCCTCATGCCCCCTCCCAGTCTGTGCTGCCAAGATGTCCCATCTGGAGCCTCAGTCCCTGGACCGACGGCGGGCTCTGAGGGGAGGGCACATGGGAGTGACCTCACAGGGGAGGCTTGCAGTCCCAGATGGGAACCGAGCCGCTGGCAGCCTGCAGAGGGATGAGGCCTGGGGACAGGCGGCACAGGCCTCATTCAGATGACCAGAGTCCTAGCAAAACGGGGGATAGCCGACACCCAGCTAGCTGCACAGGGCACCCTGCCTAGTGATAGATTACATTTGGCTTTCCTTAAAGATCCTGTAGAGGTGACAGGCTGGTGACAGGAAGGACAGCACAGGGCTCCAGCATATGGAGGATGGAGCAGATGGCAGGCCCCGGGGTGTGGACTGCAGCCAGAGCTTCCCGCCTCTGGGCTCAGCCTTCACCTGCCAGCATCTCAGGGCCGCTCTAGGCCTGGCACCTGGGCTGCCAAGGCACAGATTGGTGCCGAGAAGCTGCTCAAGCAACCAACCATGGGAGATGGCCTGAGAGAGCCCAGGGGAGGGCATGTGCCTCAAGGGACAGCTCTAGGCAGGCTTCCTAGAGGCAGGGACTTCCAGCTGAATGTGGAAGAATCACACAGAAGTTAGACAGGCATGAAGAAGAGGCACAGAGGGCAACGGTTCAGGGGTGCAAGAGCAGACAGCAAGGGAAGGCAGTGAGGTCAAGCAGGGGCAGATAAGGTCAGGGAGGTCAGGATCCCTGAAAGGCAGGGCCTCAGGCACTAGGCCTGTATCCAAGGCTAGAGGAAGCCAGTGAGGGGGCATCAGGGTCTGACTCCTGCCCCCCATGGGTGCCCCATGGGCCCCAGGGCACAGCACAGACTAAAGCAAAGGCTGCAGCAGATAGGTCATTGCCCCATGTCGGGAGATGCCAGGAGCATGTTGCCATGGGGATGGGATTTAGGAGATAATCAGTTTCCCAGATCCCAGGTTGGGCTGGGGCATGCCTCTCCCTGCACAGGAATGACCCAGGGCGGGGGATGGGGGTGGGAACTGGTTGGAGTCTGGCTGGCTGCAGATGCCCAGGGGACATGACCCCGTGGGAGCAGGTGGACCAGGCTCCAGACCCCACTCCAAGCAGATGGCAAGGGTGAGCCTGTCCTGGAGCCCAGAGGAGGGTGAGACGCAGGCCTGAAGGTCTCAGCTCCCTGGGCTCTGTCCTGCTCTGGGCGTGCCTGTCACCGTGGTGGGAGGTGGCCCCAGGGGCTGCACTGCAGTGTGGGGCCCAGGTCTGAGGCTGCACCCTCTGCTCCTGCAGACGGCCTACCCCTTGCTGATGACCCTCTTTGAGCTGGCACGGAACCCTGAGGTGCAGGAGGCCCTGCGTCAGGAGAGCCTGCTGGCAGAGGCCAAGATCTCAGAGAATCCCCAGAGGGCACCTGCAGAGCTACCCCTGCTTCGAGCTGCCCTCAAGGAGACCCTGAGGTAGGTGTGGCCCCCTGGGCTGCTCCAGCCACTTTGGGCCACGGCCTGCAGGGCAGCGCTCACTAGGCTGGGCTGCAGATCCTGGGGCTACAGGCAGCTTTGACCATGGAGGCATCCCCTGCACCTCCTCTTCCTCTCCCTAAAGGGGCAGGGGCGCTTCGTCCCTGGGATCCCACTCAGCGTCCTGGGTGCCAGCCTCCACCCTGTCCTCCTTAGCTAGGAGGCTGCTCAGGCCAAGGGAGCACAGGCTGAGCTCAGGAGGTTCATAGACACAGCTTCCCAGTGACAAAGGGACCTGTGAGGGTGGGGAGCTGCCCTTGTCTGCTGTGCCCTGGATGAAGCAGGCGAGGGCCCCTGTCCCCGCTGAGGACCCTGTTGGCTGCCCCTGTGCACAGGTTGTACCCCGTGGGTATCACTGTGGAGCGGCAGGTGAGCTCCGACTTGGTCCTGCAGAACTACCACATCCCCGCTGGGGTGAGTGAGGCCCCACATCTCTTCTAGTAGGCACCAAGCTGGGCCGACCCTAGCCCTCGCACCAGCTCACCCGGCCCCACGCCCCTCTTCCCGCCTGCAGACACTGGTCCTGGTGCAACTCTATAGCCTGGGTCGGAACCCCTCCGTGTTCCCGAGGCCCGAGCTCTACGACCCCCAGCGCTGGCTCAGAAAGGGCCCCAGCACCAGGCTCCCCCACTTGGCCTTTGGCTTTGGCGCGCGACAGTGCCTGGGGCGGCGCGTGGCTGAGACCGAGTCGCTGCTTCTGCTGCACCACGTGAGCGGCTGGAGCCCTGCGGCGAGCGGGGCGTAGTGTCTGGGGGCCGGGCTGCGTGTGGGGCGGGGCGCCTGGAGGCGGGGTGCCTGGGCTGCCTGGAAAGTGGAGGAGGCTGCGCCAGGGCCCTGGACGGGGCAGGCCAGTGGGCTAGGTGGAACCGCACTTCTGTCCTAGGTGCTGAAACACTTCCAGGTCGAGACACTAACGCAAGAGGACGTAAAGATGGTCTACCGCTTCGTACTGATGCCTTCCACTATTCCGCTCCTTACCTTCCGGGCCATCAGCTAGTCACTTCACCGTACCACCCGCCCGGCCACGCCGCCAGCCCCTCTCCACCTGACCTCCAGCCATCCCTCTTTCTCCCCTGCGCCCTGTTCCTGAGCCGCACCACGGTCCCGCCAGCCCCTCGCGCAAATGGAACAGTTTGGGCCTCCGAGGTCAGGCCGTGCCAGGCAGCGCAGCAAGGCCGGGCAGAGCTGGGAATAAGTCTTAGCTGCAGGTCCTGGTTATGTTCCCAGTCCCGCCGGCACCTTGTCCTACAAGGAACACCACCGGAGGACCTTGACACCCACCCCAGCACCAGCTCTAGGCTCCTCATGTGTCCATCCAGGGGGGCCTCTGACCTCGTCCCTTGCCTCACTGTCCAGTCTCATGTGCCCTCTGTACTCAACTCTCCCCCCATGCAAGGGCTGACTGCATGGGTCCCCTATCCTGCTCTTTGGCTTTTCAAATGCCATGCTTCTTGTCTGCAATGCTCTTGTCTAGAGTTGGCCTTCGTGCTGGGTTGTGATTTGCCCACCTACCTGTTCTGCCCAGTCCATTTGACTCCTCCTGGTTACTGCCAATCCTCTGCGATTGTGGCTGAGTCTCCCAGCCAAGGGCCTGGAGAGACAGGTCATCAGTACTGTTTCCTAGAGAAAGGGCCATGAAGAAGCTCTGACTGTGACACCTGATACCTACCTGAAAGCAGGAAGGTGGTGAACCCCACTGGCTAGCATAGGGGTAACTACAGAGAAGCCTCTGGAAGAAGGGGTGGGGCCATCTCGGCCAAATGCAGCTGTGTGTCCCCTTTAATAAAGCCTTCTGTCTGAAATGCCAGCTGCCTCTTCACACTGACCCTCAGGACAGGGGCCACCCTGACCTCGTGGGTGGAAGAGGCTCTGAACAGCTGGGAACCGGCTGAGGTCTCCTAGATGGCAGGAGGGAGCCATCTGTCCCACACCGTTTAGGACCAGGTGACACCCTCCACACAAAAAGGGGTCCTGGAAGCAAGGCTGGGGGGTCGGGTTGCTGCACTCACCCTCCCCACCCCCATGTCATCTGGTGAGAACCAGGCATTGAGGCCACACCAAGGCAGTAAGGGAGGAGGGCCCACACTTCTGGCTGCACAGCCTGCTGAGCCACCCCAAGGGCACCCTGTTCAATCCCTGGGTGAGCCAGAGTCTGCACACGCCTCAGCACTGCACTCCAGCCACAGTGAGGAGGGCTGCTGCCCCACAGTGCCGTTGCCCTGCCCTGGTCAGGCACTGTGGAAGGGACTTGGGAAGTCCCAGGGAGGAGGGGGGAGAGTCTGGGCTCGGGTCACATGGGCACAGGCTGGGGCCCTGGCTCCCCACATGGGCCAGCCCTTTCTGCCTCCGAGCCTCAGCTTGTCACAGAGCATTCTGAGTAACAATAAGCCCTGTTTCACTGGTGAGGATGCCGCAGGATGGGCATTTGGAATGCTCCCAGGTCTCTGCCCCCATGGGCACTCACTAAATGGGAATTTCCCCTCCCACCTCTCCAAAGCCCCTTCCTTGCCCGTGGCCCGGCTGTGCGGCCAGCCCTCGATGTGGGACGGTAGCGATGGAGTCAGAATAAGATATCGTTGCCCTGCAGTGAACGTGTGTCATTCTGCAAAGCTCAGTGCACCTGTTTCCTTGACGCTCGTGCAACCCTAATAGCATGCACTTTACGAATGAGGAAGCCGAGGCTTCCAGAGTTCAGCTGATGCCCAGAGCCTCACAGCTCATCCAGCTGGGATACCAGTGCAGCTTCTACTGCCTTCCCCACTTCTCCCCATTGAAGGGCTTTACTTGGGGTGGGAGCACGCACGTTTCAGAAATGACATCTGATTTGAAGCATCTCTGGATGCTTTTAAAGATCATCTTTTGACCCTGGCTGGTGTGGCTCAGTGGATTGAATGCCATCCTGCAAACCAAAGGGTCGCCGGTTCGATTCCCAGTCAGGGCATGTGCACGGGTTGTGGGCCAGGTTTCCCAGTAGGGGGCACGCAAGAGGCAACCACACACTGATGTTTCTCTCCCTCTCTTTCTCCTTCCCTTCCCCTCTCCCTAAAAATAAATAAATAAAATATTTTTTAAAAATAAAGGTCATCTTTTAGTTCTCTATGTTCCTTCCCTTTTACAGTTAAAGTCTGCAAAGGCATCCTTTTTTAAAAGTTTTCTTTTTAAAAATTTTTTAAAATCTATTCTATTGATTATACTATCACAGTTGTCCCATTTTCCTCCCCCTTTATTCCCCTCTGCCCTGCACACCCCTCCCACCCACATTCCTCCCCCCCTTAGTTCATGTCCATGGGTCATACATACAAATTCTTTGGCTTCTCCATTTCCAATACTGTTCTTCACCTCCCCCTGTCTATTTTGTTCCTGCCATTTATGCTTCTTATTCCCTGAATTTTTTCCTCCATTCTGCCCCTCCCCCTCCCTGCTGATAACCCTCCATGTGATCTCTATTTCCCTGATTCTGTTCCTGTTCTAGTTGTTTGCTTGGTTCATTTTTGTTTTTGGTATGTTTTTTAGGTTCAATTGTTGATAGTTGTAAGTTTATTGTCGTTTTACTGTTCATATTGTTTATCTTCTATTTCTTAGATAAGTCCCTTTAACATTTCATATAATAAGGGCTTGATGATGATGAACTTCTTTAACTTGACCTTATCTGGGGAGCACTTTATCTGCCCTTCCATTCTAAATGATAGCTTTGCTGGATAGAGTAATCTTGGATGTAGGTCCTTGCCTTTCATGACTTGGAATACTTCTTTCCAGCCCCTTCTGGCCTGTAAGGTTTCTTTTGAGAAATCAGCTGACAGTCTGATGGGCACTCCTTTGTAGGTTACTGTCTCCTTTTCTCTTGCTGCTTTTAAGATTCTCTCTTTGTCTTTAATCTTGGGTAACTTAATGATGATGTGCCTTGGTGTGTTCCTCTTTGGGTCCAACTTCTTTGGGACTCTCTGAGCTTCCTGTACTTCCTGGAAGTCTATTTCCTTTGCCAGATTGGGGAAGTTCTCCTTCATTATGTTTTCAAATAAGTGATTTCTTGCTCTTCCTCTTCTCCTTCGGGCATCCCTATGATTCGGATCCTTATCAGAATGGACTGTGCTCATCTGCATGTGGAGAATGTTTTAACCCCCTCCCTTCATCTCTTTTTTCTGTTCCCCTCTTCGTCCTTATCAAACCATTGCCTCCACTGAGAGGTGGAGACGGGCTTTGAAAAGTGAGTCCCCCAACTTTCAGGTGACCAGCATCTGCAACTAAACCACTTTCTTTCACATCAGCACCCGCCTCTTGAGAATTGGCTTTTGTGGTGGTGCACTGCTGGACCTGCTTTCGGTTCCAGTTTTTGGCACCTCCAGATGGGACCATGTGAACTCCCCACAAGGATCTGAGGGCATGTGGGGGTTTCCCAGCTGCCTGTGGCAGGTTGACCCTGTTGACGGGAGACACCTGGTTCTTCCTGCCAACACGTGTAAAGAATTACAGATCAGCAAATCTATGAACATGCAATCAGGGATAATTAGTGATCTGTTCCCAGGGAAGAGAATGGGCCTAACTAAGGTGGGGAGGGGGAGAGGCATACATTCAGGGTAAAGCAAGGTGGCAAAAGGAAGGGCAGCTGAAGGCCTGCGTGGCAAGCCCCCAGGTGGCCAGAGGCCAGAGAGCCAAGAGCGCCAAAAGTGTGAGTCCTTTGTTCTGAGGGTTTATATAGCTGGTGGGATGGGAGTAAAAAGTTTCATTTTGATTGGCAGGCGGATGTGGCGCCAGCTTTCCCAGAGCGAGGCAGGGACGTGACTACCCAAACTTAGATATGGTGTGGGGCTTTTAGCCCGAATCCTTATCTTGTCCAGACTTCGTTTGTTCATCTTGTTGTAAAACAGATGCATGACGAGTGGCAGTTAATTAAAGTTGGGGTAGTTACCCAGAGTTATTTATGGTGCTTTCTTTAGGCACTGGGGACTCCCTCGTAAAGCAGATCATGAGCAGAGGTAGGCAAGTAACTAAAGCTGCTTTATGGGCTTCTTCCTTTGGGCACTATGGACCCTCTTCTGCCTTCCCGGCCCTGGGAGGAAAGCACAGTTTCCAGGCCTTCTTTCCCAGAGAGTGGGGATGATACAGTTTCAGGGGCTCCCTCCCCGGGCTAACACCATGCTTCTGGTGGGGCAGGAAGTCCTGTCGGCATGATGGGACCGGCTCAGGCCTGCTGAGTCCGGGGGCGAGACAGGTCGCCCTGGGTCCCTGCTCATTCTACCTGGGAGCTGGAAGGCGTTTCCTGGCAACCAGGTGCTAGACGCTGGTCAGCAACAGCAGCTCGGCCCCAGAGCGCTTCCTGTGCTGTCTGCTGCCTCCACCCCAGAGCAGGGGTGGTGGGAATTGCCCAGTTCTTCATCTTGGGGACTCCCCCATTATCCCTCTAAGGCATGAGCCACCTTGAAACCCTTTGTTGGTGAAGGAAACAGGTCTCTGAAGAGTCAATGGGCTCCAGTCTGGGGAGTGGACAGAGATGGACTCCAACCTTAATCATTGTGTTTTTTATTTGGAATCTTATTGTTCAGAGAAATTTGCAAGGGAATCTTAGACGGGGGAGGGAGGGAGACAGAGAGGGAGAGAAACATCCATGTGAGAGAGATACACCCATTGGGCACCTCATCGACGGCCACAACTACCCCCAACCAGGGACGTGGCCCTGAAGTGCAGACCTGGCCTACCACCCAGGTATGTGTCCTGACCCTGGAACAAAACCAGTGAACTTTCGGTTTCCAGGCCTGTTTCCCAACCGGTTGAGCCCCACCAGCCGGGGTGGTTGGTTTTGTCTCTCTGTTTCTCTGCGGAAGGGGGTCAGTTTCATTTTAGGAGGTCTCCTCTGCCTGTCTGGTTCAGTTACTTTTTATTACTTCCTTATCTTTGGGGGCCCTGGTTTGATCTTTGCTGTTTTGAATCCACTGGGAATCTTCTGTCTCTGTCATTTGGGCTGTGCCATTTGGACCTCTTCGGGGTCCTTTGCGATACCAGTTGGTGTGAGATAAGATTCTAAGGCTTGCCCCGGCTGCTGTGGTTCAGTGGACTGAGTGCTGGCCTGTGAACTGAGAGGTCACGGGTTTGATTTCCAGCCAGGGCACGTGTCTGGCTTGTGGGCCAGGGCCCCAGTAGGGGCACGTGAGGGGCAGCTTGCTGGTGTATCTCTCACACAGTGATGTTCCCCTCCACTTCCTTTCCCCTCTCTAAAAAACAAAGAAAAAATTAAAGAATCTAAGGCTAGAGTTCCAGTCCCTCCTTGCAGAGGATTAAGTATGAGACTGTCTGTTTATTTCAACTTTGTCTTTGCTTTAGATTTTGTTTTTGTTTCTGTTTTGAAAGGAATGGCTGGTCTCGACATGGAATTGTTTTGTTAAAGGTCTAGGTCTGGTAAACAGGATGAGATCTTTCATGTGCAAACTTTTCATGTTGTTACATCATAAGGGTTCTACTGAGAAAGGATTGAAATTGATGGCTTAAAGAGGAGAAAAGATCTCAGTCCCCTCTCACTCAGTAAAACTCAGAAACAAAAGGAAAAGGGGGAAAACAGACATTTTTAAACTTAAGTGGCTCAAGCCATGCCAGCCTGCTATCGCCCCCCGCCCCTTCTCCGGCCTCCCAGAGTTGTCGAGGGCACGAGATCAAGATCACTTGTGAGCACACGACAGAAGTACAGGAATCACCAAGAATAAAAATGTGTGTGTACTTGCCGGTGGAAGAAAGAACTATTTCTGAAAGTCATGAAATAAACTTGTCAATCTAGAGAATGCTGCCTGCTGGACTTCTGGCCAAGGTGGAGGCCTAGGTAGACACACTGTGCCTCCTCGCACAACCAAAAGGACAACAACCAATTTAAAAACAGAAAACAACCAGAACGGCCAGAAAATTGAACTGTATGGAAGTTGGACAACCAAGGAGTTTAAGAAGAAACATTCATCCAGACCAGTGGGAGGAGTGGAGACGGGCAGCGAGGGCGGAGAGGACTTGTGGCAAGGGAGCGCACTGGGCAGGTGAGGTAGCAGCTGGCAAACCAGGCAGTCCCACATTCACCTGCAGCTAAACTGGAAGGACCAATAGGGGAGCAAGACAGACTATGCACCCCAGGGTTCCAGCATGGGGAAATAAAACCTCAAAACTACTCATTGTAAAAACCTGTGGGGGTTGCAGTGATGGGAGAAACTCCCAGCCCCACAGCAGAGTTTGTTGGAGAGACCCACAGGGTCCTAGAATGTACACAAACCCACCCACCTGGGAATCAGCACCGGAAGGGCCCATTTGCTTGTGGGTAGAGGGGGAAGTGATTGAAAGTGGAGTTAGAGCCAAACAAATGGCGTTGTTCCCTCTCTGACCACTCCCCCACATGCAGCGCCACAACGCAAAGTGGGTTGCCCTGCCCTGGTGAATACCGAAGGCTCCGCCTCCTAGAATGTAACATGTGCACCACGACAAAGATATGTGGCCCAAGTGAAAGGGCAGCTCAAAGCTCCAGGAAAAGAACTATGTGACGAGGACATAGCCAACCTATTCAGATGCAGGGTTCAGAATGCTGGTAACTGGACGCTCACAAAATGGTTGAGTATGGTCCCAAAATAAAGGAAGCAGTGAAGGCTATGCTAAGTGAAATAAAGAAACATGTACAGGGAACCAACAGTGAAGAAGAAGGGGACTCAAATCAATGATTTAGAACAAAAGGAAGAAATAAATATTTAACCAGAACAGAATAAAAAAACAAGAATTCAAAAAAATGAGGAGAGGCTTAGGAACCTCCAGGACAACTTTAAATGTTCCAACATCCGAATCACAGGGGGGCCAGAAGGAGAAGAGGAAGAGCCAGAAATAGAAAACATATTTGAAAAAAATAATGAGGGAAAAGTTCCCCAACCTGGGAAAGGAAATAGACATGTAAGTCCAGGAAACTCAGAGTCCCAAAGAAGTTCATCCCAAGGAAGAACACAATGAGACATGTCAAAATTAAATTATCCTGGATTAAAGATAAGGAGAGAATCTTTTTTTTTAATGTCTTTCAAATCTGGTTTATTTATTTACTTTTTAAAATATATTTTATTGATTATGCTATTACAGTTGTTCCATCT
Organism: Macrotus californicus; assembly: GCA_007922815.1. NCBI lineage: Eukaryota > Metazoa > Chordata > Mammalia > Chiroptera > Phyllostomidae > Macrotus > Macrotus californicus. Next base: position 79,426 of record VMDR010001478.1, on the reverse strand, counting down.
CCTCCCCTCCCCTTCTCCCTGCACACCTCTTCCTTCCACACTCCCCCTCTTCAGTTCATGTCCATGGGTCATATATAAAAGTTCTTTGGCTTCTACATTTCCTACACTATTCTTAACCTCTTTCTGTCTATCTTCTACCTACCATTTGTGCTTCTTATTCCCTGTACGTTTTCCCCCTCTCTCCCCACCCCCTCCCCCACTGACAACCCTCCATGTGATCTCCATTTCCGTGATTCTGTTTCTGTTCTAGTTGTTTGCTTAGTTTTTGTTTTTGTTGTTCTTCTTTTCTTTTAAGTTCATTTGTTGATAGTTGTGAGTTTGTTGTCATTTTACTGTTCCTATTTTTGATCATCTTTTTCTTAGATAACCCCTTTAACATTTCATATAATAAGGGCCTGGTGATGATGAACTCTAAAGATAAGGAGAGACTCTTAAAAGCAGGAAGAGAAAAGGAGACAGTGACCTACAAAGGAGTGCCCATCAGACTGTCAGCTGTTTTCTCAAAAGAAACCTTAAAGGCAAGAAGGGGCTGGAAAGAAGTATTCCAAGTCATGAAAGGCAAGGACCTACATCCAAAATTACTCTATCCAGCAAAGCTATCATTTAGAATGGAAGGGCAGTAAAGTGCTTCCCAGATAAGGTCAAGTTCAAGGAGTTCATCATCACCAAGCCCTCATTATATGAAATGTTAAAGGGGTTATCTAAGAAAAAGATGATCAAAAATAGGAACAGTAAAATGACAACAAACTCACAACTATCAACAAATGAACTTAAAAGAAAAGAAAAACAACAAAAACAAAGTAAGCAAACAACTAGAACAGGAACAGAATCACGGAAATAAAGATCACATGGAGGGTTACTAGTGGGGAGGGGAAGGAGGGAGAATTGGGGGAAAGGTACAGGAAATAAGAAGCAAAATTGTTAGGTACAGAATAGACAGGGGAAGGTTAAGAATAGTATAGGAAATGTAGAAGCCAAAGATCTTATATGCACGACCCATGGACATGAACTAAAGGGTGGGAATGCTGGTGGGAGGGGGTGTGCAGGATGGAGGGGGATAAAGAAGAGACAACTGTAATAGCATAATCAATAAAATATACTTTAGAAAAAATTGTTGCCCTGGCTGGTGTGGCTCAGTACTTTGACCACCAGCCTGCAACCCAAAGGTTCACAGGTTCGATTCCCCATCAGGGCACCCACCTGAGTTGCGGGCCTGGTCCCCAGTAGGAGGTGTGGAAGAGGAAACCACACATTGACACTTATCCCCCTCTCTCCCTCCCTTCCCCTCTGTGTAAAACTAAATAAATAAATAAAATCTTCTAAAAAATAAAAAACAACGCTAATTACTTTTTGCTGTCACTAAAAGTTGAAGATTTTAATTAAGTTGAGAAAGAATATATAGTACATGGCCAATAAAAGGAGTAAACTATGTCAGTACAAATGAAAAAGCCAAAAGTTCCCTTTGATTTTTCAAAACCAATTATTATTTGCCAACAGAAACTGTAGGTGCAATTAGACACTGGGGAACAAAGTAATTGATTTCTTGGTCTGATATACTTTTCTTTGTCACTCTGATTGTTGTTTTGAAATGTTGTTACAGAAAAAGCAAATTCCTTTGTCAGTTGCACTGTAATCAGGTCTATAACTGTTGTCATTTTAAGTATTTTTTGTCATTTAGAAATAGTCATTGCTTTACTCTGATGCGTTTGAAAAAATGTTACATCCTCAGAAAGATCCGTGGAGGGGACTCACTTATTCTAAAATGTGAATTTCTGAGAATAAATTTTCAGATTATTCCCTTGAAATGAGTCGGGGGTTTGGGGGGCTCTGGAAAAGGACTGAAGTCATAGAGATACTGGCAAATAATCAGGATCAACAAGAGTCGATAGTGGGACTGAATGAACTGGGGACAACTATAGTCCTCGTGACCTTGTTCAAAATGTTGCTGAGTTTTACGTTGGTTTTCATCGAGGAATTTGGTAAATTATAGCAATATTCAAACAGTCATATTTCTCTCCCTACTTGATCCCTCCAGAATTCGGAAACTCGTAACGAGTAAGTAGTAGTATTTTCACGGCAGTAGGTTTTTTTCATGAATTCCATAGGAATCTGACTTCTTTTCTTTTCCAATTGTGGATTTACTCACCAAGACTTTGACTGGAATGTCATGTCTGATAGAGTCCTGCCTAGACTCTGATTGTCAACAAATCCTTTAAAGATTAAAGATCAGAGCGGATAAAAGTCCCTTGGAGAAATGGTCTGGTACTGTGCTTATTCATATGGTCCATGGCAGCCTTTCAGGTAAGGAGCAAAGGTTGCTTTCCTGGGAGGTGGCAAGGAAGACCCTCAAAACACTTTGGGGACCTGAAGAACTTGAGGAACTCCCCCATATATGCAGGTATTGCAGGCAAAGCCTGATGGCAACTGTATGGCTTGGCTTCTCTGCCCCACGGGGCTAATTAAAGTTCAGTCTGAAAATTCCTGGTAACATTCCTGCAAAGTAGACTTGATGAAGCCTATATGACCAACTGCTATTCCTGCTGTGTTCATGCAAAACAATCAGGGCAAGTGGAAGCTGGACTTAATGCAGTAAATGAATCGGTCTTGATTTGGCTCTTTGATGGAAATGAGGGGGATTTAGGAGAAAAATTGTTTTTCAATGAAATCTATAACACACAGTTAAGAAATTAGACTCTAACCCAGTGAATTGTCTGTAAAATTTTACTTTTCCCCTATGATCGAGACTAAATCTTGAGTTTTCCTAACTTTTGGAAATGTGTGGCTACAACCACCTGAGTTTCACAGGAATGGAAGGAAAATTGACAGTGGGGATCTGAAACAGGGGAAAGTTGTAACGGTGGAAAATTGTGACCCACCCCACCGTTTTTCTGACATTGTTGCTGTAAGTGCCGGCTCTGACCAATGTGTAGCTTGTGGATAAACAGCCTGTTTGCATAAAAATCCTAGGAACTAATGGCTCAGAAGGTACAGCCGCCAAACTTCCATCACCCTCCTGCTCCAGGAGAACTGCTGACCTTCAGTCATGGACCCAGGAGGACGTGAAGCTGGGAGGACGTGAAGCCAGGATGACATACATGGGACCATCACTTGCCTTATCAGAATTGACTGTGCTTTCCACAGGTGGAGAACTTTTCAACCCCCTCCCTTGATCTCTTTGTTCTATCCCCTCACACTCCTCATAAATATCTCTGCCTCCACTGAGGCGGAGTTGGGCTTTCAGACAATAGTTCCCCACTCAATGGCATGCTCATCAGCTCTCCCGAGTGTCTGCACAGGGTCACGGTCTCCACCGACTGGTCTGCCCCAGAAGAGGTGTGGTGAGCAGGACCAAGACAATGGCGTTGGTCCAGCCTCGATAGCACAAAGTATACAAAACCAAACGGAGTCCCTCAAGTCAACCAAGATGGCTGCCACTCAGCCATGACACTTTGGTTCAAGAAGGAAACTACCTAACTCCAGGTAGACATCTGGCAAGGAGACACACACAAGTTCTGTGCTCTCATGACCAGAAGAGCCACGTCTGCAGAGTGGGACCACCCACAGATAGGCTCCTGGGGAGATTCCTCACTTGCCGTCAGGGGTGCGAGACACTTATGAAGAGACCCAGAAGGGTAGCCTCCACCCCTCTCCAGGTAGAATTGAGGCAGGCTCCAGACCACTGCCGAGATGGCTGAGCTGCAACCCCAAGGAGCTGCCCCACAGGGTGCCAATCTCCTGATGGCCGCACCGCCGGACACTCGGCCCACTGGACCCAGGGCCTCGTCCACCCTGCCGCTGACCCAGCTCCAGAGCCTCTGCCTTATAGGTCACTGATGTCTCTCCAGCCCACCACTGTCTCTTGGACCCACAGGCTGAGACTCTGGGCCTGGGGTTCGTCATCCCCCATTCTCACGTGTGGTGTTCTTGCCGCTTGGTCCTGAGTGAGTCATATTGTTGTTACCTTGGTGCAGAAGCAGCCACGGGGTTGCTCCGCCTGATCGCGTTGCTTCTCTGGGCTCGGAGCTGAGACCCAGCTGAGGCCCACAGCCATCTGCAAGGACTGGTGCTTAAGGGAATGGCTGTGCAAGGATGTGCGTTCATCCTTCGCTGGACACCCGGCACACCCAGCCCTGGTGGCCGTCTGCACCTGGCCTGCTGCTCCTGCTCCACTCACAACCATCTGACTACCTGCCACAGCGCACACTGTGCGTGCAAGACTAAAAATGATGGTTCCACCGAGAAGTGCACGAGACACTGAAAATGGACTCCTTGACATGCATGACTTCATGTGTGGCAGTGAAACACGAGTTAAAATGTGAGTGGTTTATGGTTCTGTGGTTGCTGTAGAGGTCTTTCCTGGGGAATGCATGGAGGACCTCTGAAAGGCCTGGGGACAAGGACAAGAGGCAGGACAAGGGAAGGGAGACGGGTCACCGAACAGCTCTGAGGAGGGAGACCTCAGCCACAGAGAGACTATGCGGAGGGCCACCCACTTCCTCCTGGAAATTCCCCAAAGTGCAGAGGGCCACTCATTTCCTCCTGTAAACCCTCCAAGCACCCATCAATCACTCTGCCCCCACGCTCACCCTAGATGGCCCCTCTTCCCCTGGCCTGGGAGTCTTCTGAAACTGGCTGAGGTCTAGGCGTTACCTAAGGGGTTAAAGCCTAAGGAAGAGCAAGGGCTTGTGGTCTGGCCTATTGCCAGTCACCTGGGGCTCTTGAACTTCAGAAACAAATAGGCCTAGCGCCAATTTCCACGGGGGAGCTAGGGTGTTTTGTAGGAGGCGGGAGGTGGGGACCGGGCAGCATATACGTGGGCCAGCAGGGCGGTGGCTCCAGATGCTGTGGCGCTGAAGGAGGCTGAAGCCCGCAGTGAGTCCACAGCCAGTGCAGGTAGGAAGAGACACGGGGAGGAGAGCAGGGGTGTCGGCCATGGGGGACCAGGGCTGGGGAGGAGAGGCCTGAACCTGAACCTGGGACACCCCGCAGGCCCCCTCCCCTCGTGGCACGGTGTCCAGGAACCATGAGAGGCCTCCATCTGGTCCTGCTGACGGTCCTGCTGAGCTCCGACCGCGGTGAGTGCCAGTGCACCAATGGGACCTGTCCTGGGAGTGGGGGGGGTGGGTAGTCAGCAGCCCCTGTGTCCTAAGCCATGAGGAGTTTGTGCTCTGGACCCGGAGGGTGGGCTCCGCAGTTCCTGCGCAGGGGCCTGGAGGCGGCTGCTCAGAGGCCAAGCTCCAGTTCGGGTTGTGGTTCTGGTGGGCAAGGGTCTAAAGCCAGCCTTCCTGTGACCTGAGCCTGGCCTGTGTCCCCACCCCACCCCAGCCTTGAGCCTACAGTGCTACCTCTGTGCTGGGATCCAGGCAGCCACACAGTGCCAGGCCATGCCCTGTAGAGAGGGACAGAACGTTTGCTATAGGGGCGACCTAATCAGCACCTGGCAGGATGGTGAGTTCCCAGGGCCCAGAGCGTGGGGGTGTCATCAGGGGGCCTTCATGGAAGGAGTGTGGGTGTGTCAGGTGCCAGGTCCGTGTCACCTGGGGCTGCTTCCTGTCCCTGCTTCCATGCCCTCTGCACAGAACAGCCTGCAGAGGCCTCCTGGAGGAAGGGAGGGTCTCCCAGCAGACGGAGGGATGACCAAGGGGAGCAGGTGACCACAGCCAGCCCCAACAAGAACAGAGGGAACCGGATGCTCCCACACCAGGCACTTTTTTGCTCCCTGCAGGGCGGAAGGTCAGCATGAGGCAGGGGGCTTGTGCCCACTCCTGTGAGGAGGCTTCCAGGATAATGCAGACAACAGCTAACACGGTCCCGGGACTGAATCCGCTGGACAAGCCAGTGCAGGGGCTGGGTGCGCTGGGCCCCAAGATGGAAGTGCATGGCTTCTCTTGCTGTGAAAAGGACCTCTGTAACAAGGTGTCCCGGGCAGTGCGCAGCCTCTGGGCCCTTGCTGGAGGGCTCCTGCTCAGCCTGGGGCCAGCCTTCCTCTGGGCCCTGCTGTGAGGACCCCACCTCAGGCACAGAGAAGGCTGAGGGAGGTCGTGTTTCACGCAGCACACACACAGGCGCCACGCAAGCTCACTGTCCCACATGCACGCACATGCTCAGACCTGGGAGCGCTCAGCTAACAGCTGAGCTGCACCCCTCCCAGTCCAGGGGCCCAGAGAAGGAGGTGGGCTCCCCCCTGCACTAACCCGGCTGTGCCAACAAGCCTGTCACGTTTGCCAACACCATCAGTTAACCCCTGACCCAGGAGGCAGAGACCACCTGCTGGACCTCCAGGAGAGCCACCCCCACAGCTACTCCAGCAAGTCCACCAGAGTGCGCGGGCGGGCGCCAGAGGCAGAGACCACCTGCTGGACCTCCAGGAGAGCCGCCCCCACAGCTACTCCAGCAAGTCCACCAGAGTGCCCGCGCGCGCGCGCGCGCCCCGCAACCCGCTACAAAGAGAAAATAAATTCAGCGACTTCTGCCTGCTGCTTGTGTGCCACTCAGCCTGGGGGGAGGCAGGGTCTCCACAACCACTTCCTGGGAGTCAGCTTCAGCACCATCTCAGGCACCACGTCTGAGGGGTTGTGCCCGGAGCAGCCATCTCTGCAGCTCATGGCGAGGCGCCCACACCTTCCAAGAAGCATGTCCTCTAACACCTGCTCCCTGCCCTCCAGCTCCCACCCACGGGAGCCCCACCAGCACCCTCAGCGGGAGGGAGTGGTCCAGGGCCCCGTGGGGGTCGAGGTGCCCCTCCCTCTGTCATCTTCTCACCTCGCCGCCTCCCCCTCTGAGCACCTACGCCCACAGGCCCTTGCTCCCCACCATGGAACAGTGTGGCCAGAGCTTCACCTGCTCTCCAGGTCCCCCAGCTACATCTTCCCAGGGGAGGAGGCCTCCTCCCCTCCCTGACCCCCAGGCCTGAGGACATCCTGCTTGTGGGTCCAGGGACCCCAGGGAGACCACCGGTGTGGGGAAACTGAGGCGTGGAGAGGGGACTAGCGCCAAGCTCGGGGTGCTGCCCTCACCCCTAGGTTGGCAGCTGGGATGTGACCCCGAGTTCCAACTCAGGTTTCCTCAGAGGAGCCAGCGTGGACCAGGAGCCTCTCCCACCTGAGCTGAAAGGGAGACTCAGCCCCAACCCCGAACACGGGGAGGGGAGGGGCATGCCACTCCTCCCCAGGTTTTGGGGCGGCCGTGAAGGAGTGCAGGGCCAGTGGAGGGGGACGTGCATCATGGGGTGAGACCTCCAGGACCAGGAAATCTGGAAGCCCCAGCATCCGGGGAAGCCCCTGGGTCCCCAGCCCCAACAGGAACCCCATTTGAGAGTCTGGGACACCACGACCCTGGGCGATGGAGCATCCTTTTGGGAGAGGGGCGCCTTGCCGGCAGAAGGCTTGAGGACCCCACAGATGCTGCCGAGCTGGGCTCTCCCAGAGCCACCTGGCTGGACACCACCCATCCCAGGCCGCTTTTCAAACATTTTTCTCTTTGAAATCAGTTCACACTTTCAAAGTTTCAAAAATAGTATAGTTTCTATATCCGCTCCACCCAGCTCCCTCACATGGCCACCTTCTTACATAACGATACGGCCAAGGTCAAACAGGAAATGACACGGGCATGCAGACTGTGTCCACATCCCCCACTGCCCACCAGCGTCCTCACCTCGGGCCCACGCCCTGGACTGGAGCTGGTGCTGCATCTCCTCTCCTGTCCTGTCGCTTCACCCTGGGGCGGCCCACCTGTCCCCCTCCCACCAGTCCAGGCCTCCCCAGCCTTCAGACTTCACGATGCTTGGCCCAGGGCCTTCACCCCACCATGGCCTGGGACCCCTCATGCCCCATCAACCCTCCTGAGCTTGGCAGCTGACATTCGCTTGGCTCACCTGAGTGTCTGTGAACTAGAAACACCTGGGCCCCAGGTGCTGCCAGAGTCAGGCCTCAGGTGCCACTGCTGCTGTCACCCAAATTGGGGGGAGGGGGTGGCAGGCACAACCCTGCACAGTGGTGACCTCAAGAAAGCTGGTTGCCTTCAGTCCAAGTGGACCCTCCTGTTTGTCCTGGATTTAATGTCTTCCTGCCTGGACCCGCCGCACAGCGGGGGACAGGTGTCCCTCAGCCCTGCACCCCACTCACTTTTCTGTGCAATGGGGAGGTGGCCTCCCTCCCCACCCCAGCCCGGCTGCTGGTCACACTTGGCAGGGAGGCACACAGAGCACCCGGGGAAGCACTGTGTATGTGTGGGGGTGGACACACCTGCTGGGTGTGTGGTGTGTGTGGCATGCCCACTCTGTGTGATGTGTGCGTCGTGTGTGGGGTGGGCAGCATGTGTACGTGCTGTGTGCGTGCAGGGTGGGGGCCCTACACCAAGGGAGCAGCGCAGGCTGGCACCCTGTGTGCCCAACCCTGGTGGCCCCCAGTTTCCTCTTCCCAGAGCTGCACCCTGTCCCTGGGGCTGGGTCGAACCCAGCAGCAGCACCAAGACAGGGGGGCATCTTTGGCTCCCAAGGCAACAGGGGATGGGGCTGGTGACTCAGTGTGGGGGGGGGTGACCCCAGCTCCCTAGAACAAGAGCACCTGGGGCAGGAAGTCCCCCCTTCCCTGGCTGTCCACAGGGAGAGGCTCCAAGAATGAGGACACAAAGTCTTCCAGGAAGGGAGAACAATTACTGGAAAAGAAAACAGAATTCCACCCTCCAGGCCGTGGGGTCCTGGCCCCACCCCGCAGGCCTCCACCCCTTTTCTGAGTGGGTTGCCCAGCACTTCTGAGTGGAGGGGTGGGCCAGGAGAGGGCTGAGGTGGCTGCTGAAACCCCCTGACACCCCCCACTGTGAGCCAGACCACGGTCACCGGAGAACCTCCATCTACTAGGGAAGGGAGTGGGCACCAGGGACTCCACTGTGACAAAGCAGTGGGCCCACGGGGGGAGTCACCTCCTCCAAGCCCAGCCAGGACGTGCAGAGAGAACAGAGTGCTCAAAGGTCCGGACCCCAGGGACTGAAGTTAGCGCCTTGACTGCGCCGGCGACGGTGACCTCTGTGAGGGCGCCACGCCTGGCAGCAAATTGCCGTGTTGAGAAATATAATTAAAAACAAAATCTCTGCCCTGGCTGGGGTGGCTCAGTGGACTGAGTGCCGACCTGCGAACCAAAGGGTAGCTGGTTGGATTCCCAGTCGGGTCACATGCCTGGGCTGCGGGCCAGGTCCCCAGTAGGGGGCGCGTGAGAGGCAACCACACATGGATGTTTCTCTCCCTTTCTCCCTCCCTTCGCCTCTCTCTAAAAATAAAAGCTAAAAAAAATAAAAATTTTAAAAAGAAAGTCTCCTCCCAACCCAGAAAACCTCTCCACAAGTGCACTGTTATTGAACCAGCATCAAAGCAGGTGTGTGCTTCCCATGTGTGTCTGTCAGGGACCTCCACATCAGGCTGTGAGATCGACGGGGCCACTCCCTCCTCACGAGGGGACAGGGCCCAGGGTAGGGGTGTCAGATCTTGTCTTCCGTGGCCCAGACCACTCATGTCCATTCAGCATTCAATTCCTGTCTGCAGCTGAAGGGTCTGATTACATTAGAAGCCCTTTCAGTCACTGCAGGAAGCCCTAAGAAGCCATCTGAAGGATTAATGTCCTGAACTAGGGCCTTCTTTGTTGCTCAGAGCTGTGGATGGTGATATCGGTACAGCGACTTGGATTAATTTTTAAATAAAGAAGAGAGTGGGAATGACGTAGCCTGGGTAGAACAGGAAAATACTGAGTGTGCCCACAGGAAGAATTTACATATATTGGTCCTAATAAAAAATGCATTTCTTACCGTAGGTTTTGCTCACACATTCATAGAAGTGAGCTCCCTACAATTCTTAAGTGTGAGTCCTCTGGAGGGTGAGGGGGACCCTGCATCCCCAGGACTGGGAGGCCAGTGGCTGAGCCCAGTGGGGCCCTGGCCTGTCCTTGACCTTGACCCTGGGATCACAGACCAAAGATGGCCCCGCCCACAGCCTGAGCCCCACCCACACTGCAGAGAGAAATGGGTCCAGGGGCCCAGGCTGAGGCAGGCTCGGGGTGTGGGGACCTCAGGGGGATTCCCTAGCATTGCCAGACCAGGAGACAGAGGGAAAGTTCACAGAGCCCCGGGGCAGGCAGTTGATGGGATGCTGTTACAGCAAAGCCGTTCTAAACTTTCCATCTTCCGTTCCCTTGCCTGGCGCCAGGGAAGTGATGCCTGTGTGAGAAGGGTTTATAGCCCCCAGCCTTTCCGCCAGTGCCCAGTGCAAGGGCGCCTGCCCTCAGCTGCCCTGGTCCCCTGGCCACACCACCCCGCTGCTCTCCAGCCCCTCACTTCTGCCCTCCCTCCTTCCAGAGGCTGGGCCCTGCTTCGCAGCTGGAAAGCTATCTCAGCTGCCCGGCCTCCCTTATCTTCCGTGGGTCCCCCTGCCAGTGTGTCCCCTGCACCTCTCGCTGTCCCTTGGCGTCTGCTTCCCAGAGCACGCAAACTGATGCCCTCACCACCCGTCCCATGCTGTCCTCTCCCCGCCTGTTCCCTCCATTCTCGGAGGCATGGAGAAGTCAGCCGGGGACAAGGGGTGGCGTACAGAGCCACCCAGAGGGCCCTGTGGCCAGGGACAAAGGGTGTGCAGGAGAGCACAGACCTGGCAGCCTCACAGGTGCCTGAACCTGGCAGGTCCTCTTTCAGAGTGCAGGCCTGCTCCATCCCAGTGGTGGCAGCTGGGCTCGAGGACACCATCCTGGACTTTCTCCTTTCCCACTTGGTGTGCTAAGGGCTGTGTTTTCTGCATTTTCTAGTAGAAATTTTACAAATCACCTCCCCTGCAAAGTCCTGGTGATGCTGGACCTCCGTGACTTCTCTGAGCCACAGCTGCTGCCCCTGCTGGCCGAGTGATGCGGCCGCAAAGCTGAGACGTGGCCTGGGCCTGGGAGGCTGCGTGACCCCGTCCCCTCTGCCCAAGGGCGACCTCTGCCGATGGGAAACACGCTGGCTGGGCGGAGGGCTCTGACAGCTGTGTTGAGGTCAGAGCCTGGAGTGAAGCTGCTGGAAGCAAAGGTCATGTCGGAGGTTGCCCAGCCTCCAGCCATTTGGGCTCCCCTTGGCCACAGATGGCTGATTTCTGCCTCCCAAGTTCACAGGGTCAGTCCCCACCTTTGCTGGCTGCTCTTCAGCCTAGCTGGGCCCCAGGCCGAGCTGCAGGGTCCTGGGGCCAGAACCGGACTGGACACCCAGGCCCACTGCCCAGAAGGAAAGCAGCGGGGTCTCCACGGCGGGTCTCTTCTCCACTCCCAGGACACCTTGCACAGCTTGAAGCAGATTTGCTCGTGGAAGAGGAGGCACCCCAAGGCTGTGGGTGGGGTGTGAGGGCACGGGGACCTGACCAGGGCCCAGAGGAGGAAAGGCCTAGAGGCCTCGAAGATCGAAACGGCTACAGGGAAAGGATGAAGTTGGAGAGGCCCCGGATCCACCGAGTGTTCCGGAGATTGGAGAGCCGGCTCGCCGGCTGACCACAGCCTCCGCGGTGGACTGGCCACGGCCTCCCATCCTGCAGCAGGGTGCTACGCGCTCTTTGGCCTCCAGAGGGCGCGCGAAGGCCGCGTGAAGGGGACTAGCACCAGGGACAGGGACGCAGGCCCCGCCCTCAGACGGGAAGGTGGGGGCTGCCCAGCGAGGCCTCCGGGAGAAACGATGGGGCTGCTGAGAACATGGGGGTAGATGGGATCTGGTAGGCCACTGCCTGGCCAAGACGCGGGGATGCGGGGCTGGTGCCTAGGAGGAACACGGTCTCTCCATGCATAACCCCTCCCATCCTGGGGAGCAGCTGTAAGGGAGCCCCACGCTACTTCTCCACCCACCACCCGGCAGGGCAGGCCTCCGGGCCGCCACCTGCCATTCTCAGATCGCTCCTTAACCAGACGAACCGTACAAGAAAGGTGTCTACTCTCAAGCTCCTTAACATCCCACTAGGTCACCCCTCATCTAGGTAAGGGATCTGTGGTGTCTTCTGGAAAAAATACCCTGACGGATGGGAGCATGTCAGCTCCTGTCAGAGAGTCGTTTTGGGGGTGCACACTTACAAAAGCTGGCCGTCCCCCTCACTAAAGGAGAGGAAGGGCCGCCATGTGGAGGGTGACCCCAGAGACTCAGGGTGCACTGGGATGGAGTCTGTGGCTCTCCCACTGCCCAGCCCCTCCCAGGGGGAGCTGGAAAGAAAGTTATGGACCTGAACCCACCTCAACACCAGACTCTCCACCTCCAGGGGTCACAGGACTCTGGACCTTGACAGGACGGTTTGGTAGCTCCTGCGCCAGCCACACCTTGAAGAGGCACTGTCCTCGCACAGTTCCAGCCCAGACTCAGGCAGCACGACCTCCCACTTACACTCCTAAGGGTGTGTGTGCGACCCAGGTGACCAGAGAGCAGACCCCTGGTGAGCTCACCTGCTTGCCCGGCATCAGGGGCCCAGGGACAAGAGCCCCTGGCAGGGCCCAGCAGGGCAGTAGTGGCAGGGGCAGGGTGAATGTCTAGGGTGTGGGGCACAGGCCACAGAGTCTGAGCTGCCTGTCACGAGGCACGTGAGCTCTGCAGGCACTGGCCCAGGGCTTTGGGACTCCTGGGGTTTCTGGCACCTGGGACCAGAGCCCACGGACAGATGATAAGGTCTGTGTGGCAAGGAGGGGCCACAGGGTAGCGAGGTATGTGGCCACAACAGCCTGAGATATGTCCCGGCTGGACTGCAAGCCAGCCTCATGGGGTGCAGGTCAGGTCCAGGCCAGGCTGCACACAGTAGGTGTGCTGTGAGTGCGCGTTGATGGACAAGGCAGTGAATGACCGCCTGGCCACTGGTCAGGCCTCTGCATTCTGCGTGGAGGGCCAGGGCAGGCTGGCTTTGTGAGCAGACCCCTAGCTGCAGACTGGGCAGTCCCAGCGAGCATGCAGAAGCCCAGTCCATCCTGGGCAGAGGGTCCTACCCCAGATGGGGGCCTCATAGGAGGTGGCCCTGCACCCAGGGGAGGAGAAGTCCAGAGCCTGCAAAGATGGCTCACCGGGGTTCTCGCGCTGGGGGGGGGGGGGGGCTGCTGCCCACACCACTGCCTAGAAGCCACAGAAACCAGAGGCCCCTGGTTTCCTCCAGCCTCTCGCTGCGGGTCTGGTCACCACCATCCCACCCCACCCGTGGAAGGGCTAACAGCTCAGCCCGAGACGAACCCTGGCCCAAGGCCTCTTACCTGTCCCCTCACCGCCCCGCCCCGCCCCGCTCTGCAGAAGCGAATTCAGCCACTGCCTGGCCATCCGCCTGGGACGCATTCCCTACGTGGTGCTCGGGCCCTGGCGCGTCCGGCCACTTGTGGGTCTTCGGGCTCGTGTGGGAGCGCCCCTCCCCCACACCTCCGCCGGAGCCCGGGACCAGGAGGCAGCTAGCAGGTGCCTAGAGGAGGGCCCTCTCCGCTCCCGGCCCCCGCGGGCCAGCACGGAAATGTCTGACCCCGCCCGCGCCGGCCCTGGCTCCGCCTCCGGCCCGCCCAGCCAACCGCCCGCGCCGCAGCCCTCCTCCGCGTCTGGCTGGGGCTGCTCTGCCGGGTGGTGGAGCTGCGTCCAGCGCGGTGAGTCGCCCGGCCCGGGCGGGGCGTGCGGGGGGCGCTGGGACCGAGGCTCGGGAGCCGTGGAAGACGCCCTGTAGGGCGCGGAGGGGATCGAACGAGGGGGCCGCCTGGGAAGGCGCGGAAGAGGCCGGGCAAGGCTGCGAGTTCGGGAGCGGGTGGGCTCAGGTCCCCAGCCCCGCCGAATCTTTCCAAAAATCTGAGGACCGAGCCGGCGGAGACCGCCGCCTGGTGCCCTCCGTGGCTGGCAGCCCAGGGCTGCGCAGGCACTGGGGACGCATCGCCCAAATCTGGGTTCCCCGTGACCCCTCACTTGGGGACTGGGGTCAACCTTCCTGACCTGAGAAGGGGCTGGGGGTCTTGGCGGTGGCGGCGGCTGGGAGAACCGACTGCCTCAGTGGGTCGGTCACCCCGGCCGGAGGTGAGGCTTCCTGATGGGCATAGATTACGCAAGTATGGGAGATGCCTAGGTGCCCAGGCCCCCTGCACCGGGCCACCTGGTCCCTCCTCATCCGTGGGGACCAGGACAGGCTCCTGCCTCTCCTGCCTGCCGGGAATCACTGGATGCCCATGAGCCTGGCGGAGGGGTTGGGATTCCGGGTCCTGGATGACAGAGGCCGGAAGCCCACCGGCTCTCCCATCGGCTCTCCCATGGGCTGACCCTGCTAACGCGGATCCACTCCGGGCGGCTCAACCCGCCTGGCTGGATGCCTGGCTGGGGACGCTGGGGACGCTGGCTATGACTGTGTGGGGCCGTGCATACCAGAGCTTCTGTGAAGACAGCTCTGGCTCCTACATGCCCAAACCTCACTTTAGGGAAGAGGCAGAAACAGGCTTATTTCTCCCTGAACTGCCTGGGCCCAGGGACAGGTGCCCACCCCCCACCCCACCCCACCCCAGGCTCAGCACTGTTCTGGAGACTTCCGTCCGCAGCTCTGGCTGCTGACCCCAAGGCCTGTTTGTTCTCTCTGGTGTTCTTCCACCTGGGGCCTGGAAAGTACCACCCTGGGCTGGAGACACTCCTCCCCTGCCACAGCTGCCCCTGCAGATGGCACCACGGAGGCTCCTCCTTCCACATTAGGCCTCCTGCTAAACAGAACCAGAACCCCAGCTAGTCACCTAAAAGTGCTCTTTCCCACCCACTACCATGGGCCACTGCCTAAGGGGTCAGAGGACACAGGGCAGCCCCCACAGACTCACCCACCTCGGAGAAGCGCCTGCGCCCATCCCCACCAAAGCTCAGCCAGCCACAGGCTCAGAGGGGCTCAGCTAGGAGGGGTCGGGACTGAGTGAGGGGAGGGTAGAGTGGGAAGACCCCACATTCTTGCCCAACTTCCAGAAGCTGCAGCCCACCCCCCACAAGTGGGGTCACCAGGCTCCTTGTGCCAGTGGGAGCCCGGGTCCCACCCCCTCAAGCCATGTCTCCAAAGCAGGGGCTTCCTGGGCATGCGAGACGTAGACGGGGGCCTGCCTTCGACAGACAAGATGAAGGTCTTCCTGCCGGTGCTGCTGGCGGCCCTTCTGGGGGTGGAGCAAGGTGAGGCGCTGAGGGCGGGCCCCTGGGCCGCTGTGCCCTCCACCTGGGCTCCCTAACCACCCTCCCGAGCAGTGCCCAGGGGTCTTTCCAGGCTGCCTCCCAGGGACCTGTTCTGTGCAACCCAAGAGACCCCTCTCCCTGCTCCAGGTGTCCCTGTTCCTGCTGCCCTGACACCCTGCCCTCGGGGTGCCCTGCAGCATGTCCCCTTCTTCCACAGCCCACTCCCTCATGTGCTTCTCTTGCACGGACCAGAAAAGCAACTTCTACTGCCTGAAGCCCACCATCTGTTCGAGCTCCGACAACTACTGCGTGACCATATCTGCTGCCGCGGGCATCGGTGAGTGCAGGCGTCCCCGTCCCTGCCCCGGCCCCGCCCGCCGCCTCCCCACTCACAACCTGTTTCCTGGTGCAGGAAACATGGTGGACTTCGGCCACAGCCTGAACAAGGGCTGCTCCCCGGTCTGCCCCGCCCCCCCCAACATCAACCTCGGGGTGGCGTCCATGGGCACCTACTGCTGCCAGAGCTCCCTGTGCAACATCAGCGCGGCCGACGGCGGGCTGCGGGCCAGCACCACCGTGCTCAGCGCAGGGCTCCTGCTCAGCCTGCTGGCGGCTCTGCTGCGGCTGGGACCCTGACCGTGGGGCCCTGGGTCGGCTGACTCCCACGGCTCAGGAAGGAAAGCCCAGCCCCACCCAGACCCCACAGACCCTGCCTGATCCGGCCCCCTTGGCCTCGGTCCCCACCATCAGGCCTGTTCCCTGCACCTGCCTCTGTCCCCAGAGGGGCCAGCTGCCCTCACATCCAGAGTCAGTGATGTGACCTTCCTGGGATGAGGGTGCCCTGGAGCCGAGTCAGAATCGATCTTGGGGGACCCACTTCGAGGGATGCCTAGGCCCCAGGGCCTGTCCCCCTCTGGGCCCTGTCCAACTCCAGATGGCGGCATGTAAGGTGTGCTCCATGGCACTGTGTCTTGGATGGGGCGGGTGCTGTGGCTGTGGGCATGCCCAGCCATGTGGACACGTGTGTCTGTGTGGTCTCGTTGGCTGTGCTGGGGGAGGGGCGGGGGTAAGCAGCCCCAGAGCCCTGAGCTCCAACACCAGAGCCCACCCATGGGCATCTCCACACCCCCACATCCCACCCACTTCCACAGCAGCCCACAGGTCAAGGCTGCCGGGCCCAGGACCCAAATCCAGCTGTGGCCCCATCCGACCCCCACCCTTCACCCCCATACTGGGGCCTTCCTGCTGCTTCGGGGCCTCAAATAAACAGATGTTCCCACCCCTTCCTGCTCTGCTGTGGCTGCCTGGCTCCCCCACCCCAGCCATGTACCCATGCGGGGGTGCCTGGAGATTCCCCTGTGCTCCTGCTCTTCCCTGAGGCCTACTTGGGGACAGTGGGGGGAGGGGACCCCCAAGCCCACAGCTAGCTGCCTGTGAGGCCTAGAAGGGAACCTCGCCTTGTGTCTTCCACATCCGCCTTCCCTGGGCTGAGCAGGGCAACGTAGGAGGCCCTGTCTCAGACAGGACAGCTCAGAAAGTGGGGAGGTCGACCTGCTTCTGGGAGAAAGACAGGACCCTACATAGGAAGGAGTGGGGTTGGACAGAAAAGAGCGTGAGGGGACCTGGGACTTGGGACCAGGATGCTGGGGCCAGTCAGGCCAAGGAGGAGGGAGAGACCTGGCTGGGTGGGCAGGAGCTCAGCGCCTGCTGAGTGAGACTTTCCCTAAAGGCCTGTGGGAGCAGGCAGGGGAGGGGGGGCTCCCCTGGAGGAGGCCTTAGACCCTGGCTAGAGGGCCAGGGTGCTGCTCCCAAGCCCCCAGCCATCCCTGCTGTGTGCCTATGTCCCCTTGGCAAGCCTGTTGTGGTCTGCAGGGACCAGGGGATGGAGGCCCTGGGGCAGCGGCCAGTGGGATGTGCCTTCATGGCCACAGGGCGGGAGACAGGGGTCAGTGGGTGAGGGCACTCAGCGGGAGGTCAGCCCTCCATCCCTCAGGACACCCAGGGCGGTGCTGCAGGCCTGGTCCACTTGGAACGACCCGGGCTGGCCAGACAGCATGCCTGTGTCCAGGGCCCGAGGAGCCCTGTCCAGGGGTGTGGAACAGCTGTCACCACAGAGGCTCAGGATTCGAGCCCATCTCCAGGGGCCCCTGAGGTCAGCAGGCAGTGAGGACCTTTGCACAGGGTGGTCACTGCGAAGCCAAAACAGTATCCTCATCACCATGGCCGCTGAGTGGGGGCCGGCACAACCACAGAGCCAGAGCTAGGCTGCCAGGAAGAGGGTCTGTCCCAAGGAGCCGGTGACCCACCCAGCGCACAGACAAGGGAAGGGGAGCAGGCCCAGCCAACTTCGGAGCAGCCTGGTTATACCACGGACAGTGAAAACGTGAATCACTGGAATGGAGCAAAGCAGCACTAAAAACAGACAAACTCAGGGGCCACAGGTGACCCCTGGAACACAGGTGACATCATCACAGGAGACGATCATCCGAGTCCCAGGTCCTCACGTAAAATGCGGGAGCCACATTGTCCCCTCAAACCACAGGCGACTTTGCAGGAGGGACTGAGATCAGCCCGGGCGAGAGGAAGCTGCACTGGTGGACAGGGAAGATTCCGTCAAGAATTTGGAACGAACTACGGGGGCTGGGGAGCCCCAGGGTGGGCCACAGGGCAGGACACCTGTGCGGTAGACACTCTGTTCATGCTGATTCCAGCCTGAACCCTGCTGTGGGCACCGGCTGCTTTCCCAGGGACACTCACTGGTCATCCCTCTTCCCACAGCTACAGAGTTGTTCCCAGGTTGCTAAGTGGACATGGGCATGGAGCTTGCAGCCATTTGCCCTGCTGGGCCTGTGACCCCGAGGCCCAGGGTTCTGTTTGCTCTAGGGGGTGGATCCAGTCTCTCTACGACAGTGTCCAGACAGCCGGACCTCCAGGGGCTCCGGATGTGGCTTCAGGCCCCTGCTGCCCCTCCCTGGGAGGGGGCGGAGTCAGTGGGCGGAGGAACCCAGGGCTCTAAGTTTTGGTTTCCTCCAGTTTCCTGCAGCCTGTGGGAGGAGCAGTAGGGAGGGGAAGGGTGTGGGGACCCTGGAGGCAGAGTGCAGGGGAGGGGAAAGGAAAGCTTGTCTAGGTCACCCGGCCCCACTCTCCTCTGCCCTGGCATCTGCCCAGGTGGCTGTGAAAGATTGGACACGCTGCTGTCCAGCTGAGCACACTGGTCAGGGGTCTGGATTCCCGGGTGTCAGTGCCCAGGTGACAGCCCCCACATTCCTGCCTCTGCCCATGGTGGGGGTCTCTGGGAATGAACAGGCATGTGCAATGGGGTGGGGGCTCGCAGCAAGCCCAGAGAGCCCCCGTCCCTCCCAGGTGAAAGTGCCTGCGGTTCCAGGTGAGGGTAGAGGGGGGTGTGGTGTTGCAGCCGGGACAAGGCTGGGTGAGCAAGCGTGGCCGCTGTGCCCTGGGCATCCACATGTGGCATCAGGTGGGTGGGAACCCTGAGGCCTGTGTGCAGGTGGCATCTGCCCTCACCCCTCGGAGACAGCAATAGGGCAGAGTGGGGGAGGCTCGCCACACAGCCTGGAGCCCTCCTGCCCCACCCCCACCCCTTGGGCCCTTCAAACAGTGGTCATCGCACTTTCCAGTCTCTGACCTGGCTGTCCTGCTTCTGTACCAGGGTGAGGTCTCCTGGAACCTTCCTGTAATACTGGACATAAAGAGCCCCCCCTTCTGACAGGGCTGCTTCCTCAGAGCCACGAGGGTCCCTCAGACCCTCTCCCCACCAACCTAGGACTGCTCCCCTTCCCCGTCTTCCCCCAGCCTCTCTGTTGCCTGCCCCCAGCCTCAAGACCCCTCCTCCAGAAGCCTGTGGGCCAGTGGAGACACTGAGGCAGCCAGCAAAGAGCAGCCACCTGCCCTGGGACCCGGCTGAATCCAAGATCAGCCACACCAGCCTCTGACTCCGCCCCAGACCCAGCTTCCACCAGGGAGGGCGCTCCAGGCAGAGCCCCGCCCCCCCCCCCCCCCAGCCTGCCCCCGTGGGTACCGCACCAACTGCGTAGCCATAGGACCAGGCTCCCAGTCCCACACTGACAATCTCTGTGACCGTGACCATGGGAGGGACGCTGTGGAGCCCAGCCAGGGTCCAGGACTTGGGACGCTGATAGCACCCGGGTCAGACCAGGGTGGGGGGCGAGAGGAAAGGGCTCAGAGGTGGGAAAGATGTGTTACCTTACCTGCACAGGGACCAGGGGTGGGGGTGGCCTCCTCATCACAGGAAGGCCTTGGACAGACACAGCTCCTGGCCTGGAGAGATGTCAAGGGTCAGCCCCCCAGCAAGTGACCCTCTGCCCTTCCCTGGAGAGACGAGTGGGGGCCGGAGTCCTGAATCTCTCCCTGCTAATATACAGCCTGTCGACCTAAAATAACAAAGCAGCAAATTATTTTACCAGCAAAACGGGTTCGCTCAGGAACAGAGCAACTGCAGTTCGGAACGCACACACTGCGTGATCCCGCAGGCGCGTCTGGAGAGCAAAGGAGCCGAGCGCTACTTCACAGAGAAAAGGGGCAGATGGAGGGGTCCCCCTAAACACGTCCCTTGCGGGACACCGGGAGCCCCCAGTGGGATGGCTGCTGTCCGTGGAGCAAATGGGAACCAGGAGGCTTTGGCTGGAAGTGAATGTCAACAAGCATTTCGTCACAGGCCTTGGGTGTGCCACCGGGACCCACTCCTCAGCCGTGCCCAACACTCCTCGGAGAAGGACGAGCTCGGGGTGTTTTTGAGAAGAATCAGCCCTGCCTTCTGAGCTTCCAGGTTGGTCTGAGATGGTGACCGCCCAGACGCTGGGTGGTCTCGGGCAGCCCGGATACGGGGACCTTCTTTCCTAAGTCTTTCGGGGGTAATCAGAGGGCTGCCTATAAGATGGATGGATAGGGATGGATGGATAGATAGAGATTTGCCAGCGTGACTGGAGACTTCAAAAGTCTAAGTTCCCAGGCAGTCAAAGCAGGAGCAGAGTTGTTTGCGTGCCCCTCTGCCTACTCGATCTCAACCATCTCCCAGCTTGACCGGAGGGACTCCATTAATTCCCTCTGTCCTCACTACCTCCAGGCTGAGTCTCGGAGGTTTCTCATTGGCTGGGGCTGTTGCCAGGCAAGGAGAAAACCTTCCTCCTGCTGCAGCAGCAGGGACACTTCCTGTTGGAGCCTGTTGTTGACCTGAGAGCTCTGGCTTCCAGCCTCCTGACTCCCCTTTGGTGAGGTCTCCCTTAGTGGGTCTCACAAGCCCCTCCCCCAGGGCTGCAAAACTGGACAGAGAGGGCCTTCTCCCCTGCCTCCTCACACTTATATGGGGTGCTGAGTGGGACCCTGTGCCAGAGTCTCCTGCCTGTGCCTCGAGGGGACTAAGCATCACCCTCTCCCCACGCTGCCCTCCATGCGGATTCCCCACTCCCAGCCCTGGCCCCTTGCCAGTTGGGTGGTGAGTCCAGAACGGGGTTCCCAGGGCCTCATGTGTCCTCGGCTGCAGCCCCAGGACCTGGTGAGGGCTGTGGTCCCTGTGGGGCCATGGAAGAGGCCACCCAGCAGAAGGGGAGACTGAGGCTCTGGGAAGGCAGGGATGAACCAGGCCACACTAGGGGGTGAACACCAGCCGCACCTCCACCCCGTCCTCTGAGGACCCACCAGACCACCAAGCAGGGAAGGCAAAGGCCCCTGTGGGGGAGGAAAACAATGGTCCCTCTGCCCTTCCAGATTCTTGGCTGAGACCCACCCCCACCCCACCCCGCCTCAGATAAAGGGCAGAACGACAGGAGAAAAACCAAGAGAAGTTCAATATGTGGCTGCCTCCTGTGTGCATGGGACAGACCCCCCAAAACTGAGTGACTCCTGAAAACGGCCCACACCACCCCTTCAATACCAGCTCCAGCTAAGGACCCTAGAAGACGTGGTGGGCAGGGAGGCGGGGGTCAGTTACGGGAAGGTTTCTGGAAAAGAACTATGAAGGGGAGACCCCTTTACCCTGGAGCTTTCTCTATAGCCCTGCACATCTCACCGAGGGGGCACCTCTTCTCGGGGCTTTTTTGGTGTCTGCTCTTCATTAAAAATGACCAGGCTGAAATAAGAGGCACATTTTGGGGTGACAACTTCTGTTCCCCTTCACCCCTAGGAAGCCCAGGATGCATGAGCTCCCCTCACTTTTCTGGCTGCCCCCCTCTCCTGAGCTGGTGGCCCAGCACTGCTGTGGCCCCTGCCACTCCAGGGACCCTGCAGCCCAGTGAGTTCATAGGTCCAGTCACCCCTCTTTTCTTCTTTTCTTTCAAGAAACCTGCTGTTTCTGTGACATTATCCATGTGGTGGAGGATCTTGGACTGCAGCCAAAAAGCTGACACCTCCCCTTGGATCTGCCTGGGTACTGGGGTGAGGCTGCCACCTCCCCCTGTCCAACAGAGAAAAGGGGGCTCCAGGATCCCTCAGGGAAGAGGACAGGGCCGTGGGGGGGCTGCTGTCAGGTGGGGAGGAAATCGAATCTGAGGACCATCATTTTTCATACTGACTCATGGGGAAGAGGGGTGTGGGCTCAGAGAGCCTCTGGTTTCGGTTTCCTGGAACTCAGGGCCTGAGGAAAGCTGGCCCCAAAGACACAGAAGCCGAGGGCGGGGCGGTTTCTCCAGAAGGCCCTGCCTGTCCTCTGTCTCGCCCACTCCTCATTCCATTCCTGCTCCTCCCATCCGCCCCACCCTCGTATGCACCACTCCTACACCCTGCTCCTCCGGGAGACATCAGGAGACCCAGGAAATGGGCCAGGCTGGGCCAGGGGTGACCACAAACCTGCTCCAAGGAGCCGGCAGAGTGAGAGGAGGCTCTCTGGGGTGGCAGCAGAGCCCATGAGCAGCGCCCCTGGGCCCCGCTGCGAGAAAAAGGGTCTGGGCGCTGGGGGCGGGTGTTACAGTGAGACAGGACAGTGAGAAGTTAGGGGAATTCCTTGGCAAGTGGAATAGACCCGAGACAGATCGCTGGACCCAGCGGCCAAGCAGCTGACAGCCAGGTGCAGAGGGTCACCAGGACAGAAGGCCAGCCAGGGAGTGAAACTGGGAAAACAGAGACCCCACCCCAAGGGTGACCTCTCCTCCCTTAGCTCACCCCCCTGGAGAGAACCCCCGGGCCTCAGTGGTATTTCAGCTCCAGGCCCAGAAAAGCAGCAAAACCAGGTGGGCGATGCCAGGACCAACGGCTGTGACTGAAGACCCCCTTGCCTGGTCACTGATGTGCCCATGGAGACCACGACCTTGAAAGGACCCACTTGGAGAGCTGATGAATGTTCTGCTGAAACCCTCCCCTGAGACAGCCCCTAAGGTTCCCACCTGCAAGACAGAAAAGCCTCCAGAGGACCCAGCCTGCGCCCCTCCCTTCTTCTGCCCCCACTTCTTTCCTCACAGGCAGGCAGGCATCTCCCAAACTCTAAGGCAGTGGGCAGTGGCAGCTGGTCCCAGGCTGACCCCCAGCCCACCCCCAAGGCCCCCTTTTCTCCGACGTCCCAGAGAACCAAGGCAGCCCTGCCTGGGCTCCCCCGTTGCTTCCTCTGTGCTGAGGCCCTCCTAGTTTCACCGCCCCCAGCTTTCACGAGCGTGCCCTCACACACGTGTGGACTCGGTGTCGGGAGCATGCGGGGGTAAAGAGTTGGGAAAGTTTTGTTCGAGGTAAATAGTTAATAAGCCTGGTAGGCAGTGCCTGTGCTGCAGCCACTGTTTCAGGACCTGCGGGCACCGCGCCAGCCTCATCCCAGCCCTCGTGTTCCAGGGAGAGACAAGGGACCACCGGCCGGGGAGAGCTGACCGCCCGGGCGAGAATGCTGCAGGTTTTTTATTATTCTAACTGCCCCTGAACTTCAAAGCCCCTCACCACACTGCTGTAGAAAGGCTGGCTTGACAGGGAATGGGGGACACCCATCAGGGCACAAACCCGCCGTCTTTCCAGATCACCCGCATTGAATGAACCATCCGTAACGATTCAGTCCCTGTCGCTGCTTCCTGGGTCTGGCGGTGACAGGCAGCAGGGACACCGGCTTCTCCGGTGTCGTGGTCTCCCCTACACGAGGTTAAGAACCCACACACGGCCGTCCCCCTCACTCGGGCCAGCCCCAGTACAGAGACGCTGCCAGCGGGGAGCTCAGCGTGAAAAGCCGTGTGGGGCCCACACGACACGCATGTTCGAGAGCTCACAGCAGGCGCAGACGCGCTCCTGAAACGTGTGTCCCACTCTCATCAACCAGTGTCACCCCAGGGCAGTGAAAAAAGACGTGAATTCTGGGAGGAAGAAAGTGACTCTTGAGGCGCCAGAGGCAGCAGACAGCACAGGAAGCGCTCTGGGGCCGAGCTGCTGTTGCTGACCGGCGTCCAGCACCTGGTTGCCAGGAAACGCCTTCCAGCTCCCAGGTAGAACCAGCAGGGACCCAGGGCGACCTGTCTCGCCCCCGGACTCAGCAGGCCTGAGCCGGTCCCATCATGCCGACAGGACTTCCTGCCCCACCAGAAGCATGGTGTTAGCCCGGGGAGGGAGCCCCTGAAACTGTATCGTCCCCACTCTCTGGGAAAGAAGGCCTGGAAACTGTGCTTTCCTCCCAGGGCCAGGAAGGCAGAAGAGGGTCCATAGTGCCCAAAGGAAGAAGCCCATTCATTAACACTGTAGAGAAGTCACGGCTCGTCTCCCCCCAAAGCAGCACCACCTTTACCTGTCAATCAGTCTGTGACCTCCTCACCCCTCAACCGCCATGTAAGTCCTCAGAACCAAGGACCCGGCCTTGGCCGCCCTGACCCTGCTCTGCCCCGACCTCTGCATACTAACGGGTTCGCTGACCTGTAACTCTTCATGGCAGCGACAAGCACTGAAGCTGGAAGGGTGCTCCCGTCCAGTTTCAAAACCCGCCGCGGAGACAGGGCTTGAATCCGGCATCTGAAGATGGAGGCGGGTTTGTGCCCCCCAGACCGTCCTGCACTTCCCGTCAGGCTGCTCTTTTTCTAAGGGGGCAGTTAACTCTGTCAGTGAAAGATTGGAGTCCAAGGAGGAAAGTGCGGGAAAGGGGTGCAAGGCTCAGGAAAGGGGTTAAGGAGATGAAAGGTCGGTCTGGCAGTTCCCCCCCCGCCCCCCCCATCCGGTGGTGTTCTCCAGCTGCGGCCTGGGCGACTTTCTTTCTCTGTGTCCCCGGCAGCAGACCGTCTCTCCCTGGAACACAAGGGCTCGGAACCACCTCAGGTACTCCTGGTCTCTTGCGGGGCACAAAGACGGAACTGCCTGAGGTGTCCTGGGGCCAGGGCAGCCGCACCCACAGTTCCCGAAACAATAGCTTTCACACGCTCTGACCACTAGGCACCCTAACTGTTCCCTTCACTAAAAGACTCCAGCTCTTGAATCTCCCGTCAGATCCAGGTGTCCCCCAGGACCCAGGGAAACTCAGAAAGCACGAGAACAGAGAAGAGGACAGGCTGGGGACAGGAGCGGGGCGCCCACGGGATGAGGAATGGGGACGGGCAGGAAAGGCGGCCTGGGGCTGCTGCCCGTCCTGGGGGAGAGAAATGTTTTCCAGAAAGAAGATGAGGGGGAAACTGGGGCGGTGACTTATTTGGGTTGAGGGGGACTGGGTCAGAGCTCTGCCTTGCTTCAAAATGTATTTTTGCTGCAAAAAATAAATAAAAATAAATTTTAAAATGAAAGAAGGAAAAGCTGTGTGGCCGCCGGACACCCAACTGAGGGCACCCAGGCGTAGGGAGCTGCCCCTGAGGGGACAGCCCTGGAGGACCGGGCTCTGGGAGGGGCCAGAGGAGAGGGCAGTGTCTCCAGTGGGCACCTGGTGCCAGGTGGGGCCCTCAGACCTGGAGGTCCCCAGGTGACAGCACCAGAGGGGAGATGCCCCAGCAGACCCCTGCCCTGCCGTGGGGTAGAGCTGGGCTGTTGCTATGTCAACAGCTTTGTGCTGTGCAGTGACAACTACTCTCTGCTTGACCCAACTCTAGTCAGGCTCCCGAACCTTCTCCTGGGCCCTTCCTCGTAAAATCCAGTTTTAGCCCAAGGGCCCCCACTCTGGCTGTCTGATAGGCTCCTGTCCCAGCCCCTCTTCAGCGAGGGTCCTGGAAGGTCAGTTCAGCTGCCCTGCCACGCCTCCTCTCGGTGACTTTCCTTCCTGACCCCTGTGTACCTTGGCTCTCGGTCCCCAGCTGCCAAACTGCCTCGCAGGGGTCCCCACACCACCCACGGCAGCAGAAGCTCTCTCTGCGTGAACAAGTGTCATCGACTCTGTTTGACAAGGTCCCCATGAGGACAGGCTCCTGAGGAGCAAGAATGAAGGACAGGACAAAGGGAAGAGGTGGTGGGGCCTGGAAGGTGAGGTGAGAGCTGCGGGCGCGGGCGGTGTGGGGGGTGAGGGGCTGCCCCCCACCCCCTGCAGGGCCCTGCCCCATGCCCTGCCGGGCTGCACAGCCTGTGGAAACAGCAGCACCTTGCGACATCTTCTCTTTCCTTCCAGAGTCTGCTGATTGGCGCTCCCCGAAGCTCAGAGCCTTCCCCCGCCACTCTCCCCCCCACCCCACCGCCCCCGGAAAGGGGCCCCCAGCACTCACAGAGAGCGAAAGCATTCAAGATTTCCTCCACCACCCCCAGCCTTCGCCTCCCCCTTCCTGTCTTCCTCACCCCACCCCTCCGGGCCCTCGAGCGTGTCCTTTCCTGGTTCCCTGCTCCAGGTCAGGCTCATGACGTTTCTGCCACTGGGCTGCCCTTCGTGTCATCTCTGATTGTTCAAATGTCACCTGTTCTCTAGATCGAATGACACCCCTGCCCTGCCCCCTGCCCCGCCCCTGCCCTTCAAGCTCTCCACCTCTCTCCACCCCTACAGAACTAAACTGCTTCCCGCTGCACCTGGGGTGGCGGTGGGGCTCTCTGTCTCAGCCATCCATAGGCCCCAGAGGCAGGGACCCAACCTGGTCCCCGTGTTCCCGTGGAGAGAACCAGGCCCTGCCGAGAGAAGGTTCGCTCCAGGGAGAGAAGGATGCATCCAAGATGACATTGGGGCCCGGGGAGACAGAGTCTGGTCCCCACCTGCTGCTCCAGCTGGAGCCAGCTGGCTGTGGAGGCTGCCACCCCCCAGGCCCCAGGAGACTCTCCCTAGGGCAGGAGCCGTGGAGGAGGGGCGGAGAGGCCCCCACACCAGGCACTCTGGGGGAAGGGGCAGCCAGAGAGTCAGGGGGCTGGGTGGAAGACCACCAAAGGGGACAGAAGGGAGGGGTGGTGCTGCGGGCGAAGCCTCCTTCTCTTTGGCAACCCTCCAGCCCTAGCCTCATGGAGGGGCCGCTTCTGGTGCTGTGGGCTCTGCTGGTGGGCTGGGACGCAGGCCTGCTCCCATGCGGCCCCTGGGCTGCCGCACAGGGCTTTACGGGCGGCAGCACACAGCCAGGTAAGGGGCGGGCTGGGCGGGCCACAGGCTGTGAGGGTCCTCCGGGGCTCCAGGCCTGGCGCTCCACGCCTCTTGGGGCTTTTTGCGCCGGGGCACAGAGAGCTCCAGCGGGGCGCAGTCCTGCTCAGCGCGGCCTCGGGTGGCCCCGCAGATGTGAACCTGACCTGCTACCAGTGCTTCAAAGTCACCAGTGAGAAGCTGTGCCCACCCACCGCGTGCTCCCCCACGGACCGCGTCTGCGTCTCTCACGCGAGGTTCTTCTTTCTACGTGAGTCCCCGGAGGTATTGACAGAGGTTGTGCGGCCTCTCCCGGCCTCTCCCCAACAGCACTGGACCCTGGGCTCCCTGCGCAGCTCAGGCAGGGGTGGGCGGTCCTGGCCACACGGATTCTGAATTTGGGCCACCCTTCCCCTCTTCCTTTGGAGTACTTGGTCACTCAGTGTCACTCCGCTAGGAACTGTCAGCTGGACAGAGACTCTGGTGTCCCTGAGCTGAAGGGACAGCAGGACGGGCCAGAGGCTCTGCTGTGGCAGCAGGCGCTGCCCCCAAGACCTGCCACCTGCTGGCCCACCTGCTGCTCACCTGGCCACCCGCCCACAGGGCTGACTGTGTGCTCGCCTGCTAGGACTCCACTTCATGAACAAACCTTACAGGGAATTATAAACTCAGAGCTGAACATGTGCCCAGCCCACTGAAACGTCACTAGCAAGAAGGACACAATGGCCAGAGACGGCGGGAGGGGGACAGACCATCTGCTCTCCGAGAATCCGCGTTCAGGCTTTGCTAGTTCTGCGGACGAGGTGTGCAGTCCTTGGGGACCTGCCAGTTACAGCAGAGCCGCCTCCTCTGTGGCTTCGAGTCCTATGTGCCTGGGGGGACAGCCTTCGGTGATCAACTCCCCAGAATGCACCTGGGGCCTCCCTCGCCTGCCTTTCCGGTCACAATGCCAGGGAGTGTGCGTCACTCCATTGCTTGGCTTCCTGAGGCTACACCCATAAGTGGAGGCCCCAGTGACAAATGTGGGCACAGCCGAGGTGGTGGCTTTGCTGTGCAGGTGGCCTCTGCCTGGGTGACACCCGGGGACAGGGCGGTTCCTCCCCTACCGTGATTCCTTCCACCTTCACTTTCCTGCTAAAATCAGAGGGGACCGGCACCCCCACAAGGCCCAGCCCCCCCTCCTGGCCCCGTCCTGCACGTCCCAATCCGCAGTGCCTGCCTGTCCCTTTCCGGTGCTGAGAGAAGGGACTTGCAGATGGCTGGAAGGGACAGCAGCGCTGTGGCTGAGTGTTTGCGCCTACCCCCCAGTTTTGCTTTCTTTGCCGGCCGCCCCACCCGAGTATGACGTTGCAGCTTCTCAGCCTGAACTGGTGGCTGGAGGCCTCGTTGTGGTGCCTCCTGGGAGCAGGGAGGCTGGGAGTTGGGAGGGCTGTGGCCCACAGGCCCCTCACCTACCCCCCACCTTTGCCTGGAGATGTCTCCCCTGAGCCCTGGGGCAGGGGGCAGCTGCTCAAAGTCGGGACCCAGGAGCCTCTGGGGAGAAGCCCTGCCTCTACCCTGAGAGGAGCCGGCCTCATGCAATGGCCCTACAACGCAACCCGCAGCGCAGGTCAGCACAACACGGCACGCGTGATGCTGAGAGACACAGGGCAGCGGTGGGCTCCACCCAAGGCCGTCTTTTCTCCCACGGCTTGGCTCGTTCTGAGAGCTTTGCTCCCCCCACGGTTCCTCCAACATCTCTGCCATGTCCTGAAAGGAGCAGCCGGCAGACCAGAGCCCAGGGCTGATCGCACACAGGACAGGACTTGTGTGACCCCATCCCATCCTCTCTGCTCTGCTTCTCCCTCAAAGGCCTGGGGCTGCCCAGGGCAGTGCGGTTTCAGGGCAGAGCTGCCCTGAGGGCCAGACCTGGACCCTGCCTTTGCTGTGACTCGAAGATGACCTTGGGCAGCCCTGTCCCGGGGCCCTGCAGGGCATGGGCTGTGACAGGGTCAGAAGGAGCCATCTGGTAGCACTTGTGGGGCCAGCCATTCTCTAATTCCGAGGGTCCTGACCTGAGGACAGCACCCCCACGGCGCCCCTGAGTCCTCCTTCCCAGACCCTGCAGCCACCTGCCTGCTCTCTTCTGCAGAATCGGGGATGGAGGTCTCTCTCAGCAAGCGCTGCGCCCCGCAGTGCCCCAACACCAGCGAGATGTACGAGTGGCAGCTGGACACCCAGGTGCTTGGCAGGATCACTCGGCAATGCTGCAGCCACAGCCTCTGCAACAAGGCGCCCCCAAACCTGGGGCGGCCCGGGGCCCTGCCGGGGGCGCTGCTGCTCCTGCTGGCCTCAGCCTCCCTGGGGCCCTGCTGTGAGCACCCTCCCTCGCCCTGCCGGTGCCACTTGTCTGCCCACCCCAGCTCGGCCCTGCCTCCCTCTCTGCCACACTGGAGGAGGCATCTGCCTCCAAGCGGGGTGGGTGCCGCTGCCTCCCCCGACCCCCGCACCCACAGATGGGGCACGCCCCGTCCCCACACAGGTCCCCGGCCCACACGGACTGCAGAATGAACGCAGCCCCGGCTCCTTGGCGGGGATGAACCTTTCCGAGTTGGAGGCAACAGCTCCGTCTACAAGGTTTCTTGCCCTGGACAGACTGCCCCAGGCCCGGTGAGGGGCAAGAAGAGCCTGGGCAAGTCTGGATGGTGGCTCCAGCCCTGACTCTGGCTCCAACTTGCTCTGTCTCCTTGGCCAACCTCTCCCTGGTCCCGGCCACCTACGTCCAAGGGGGCTCAGGCAGAGTCACACTGTGGGTGGCACCCAAGCGCTGGGCCCTGACCTTCAACCCTTCCAGAGACAATAAACTTCCTGTTCAACCACACCCTTCCCGGCTCCTTCCACCGCTGCCACCCACCACGCCCAGACCACGTCCCTCTGTCCCAGCTCTCAGCAGACCTCCGTGCTCGTGTGCCGCCCATGCCTGGGTCTTGGTCACATCTGGACAAAACATCAAGCTGGGCTGCCGGCAGCCAAGCATGGGGACAGCTCCTGCGTCCCGGACCCAGCACAGAGTAAGCAGCAGTCACAGGCTCAGGTCCGGGTCCTCAGAAGGGCCAGCTGGCCTCTGCTCGGAACAAGGGAGGGGACTGGAGGGTCTGGGGCACATGGCTGGGCCTATCTAGGGTGGTGGGATGCAGAGACACTGGGAGGGGACAGTAAGCAGCTGGGCCAGAGACAGTGAGGGCCGATGGAAGGGCTAGAGGTGCCCATGATGGTCCCATGCCTGGCCTGGGGGAGGGCCACACAGGTGGAATTGGGTTGGGACAGGTGAAGCCAAGGACCAGCTCAGGGCTGTCAGGCTGAGCTAGGTCACCCATGGGACATCCTGGAGGATGGGGAGATAGAGATAGCAGGGCCCTGGGCATAGCGGACAAGCCTGAGGAGCCCCAGGGGTGGTTTGAATGCCCTGGAGGCACAGTGACCCTAACTGTAGAGGCGTCTCGAGACCACAGCCCTCTGCAGGCAACTCCGTCTCTTCTAATGGGATTCCTCGTGGGGCAGTTACTTCCAGGGGTGGAGTAGGAGCGGGGGTGACCCCCGCACCTGCACAGGTGACTCTGACACACGGCAATTGTTACATGAACGCATCTCAGCAGCTGGCCTACCACTGACTGACAAGATGAGGGGGCAGAGGGCGTGGTCTCACGGCAGATGACCGCGTAGCGCTGACGCCAACACCGGGGTCGTGTCTGTCTCGGTGGTCATGCCTTTTGGGCCATTCCCGACGGGAGTCTGCATGATCACGTGGCGTGGCCTTGCAGGGCACAGCTGGCCAGGGCATCGGGTTGGTCGGAGTTAGAGCTTGGGCAGGGGGAGTGGAGGGCTCACAAAGACGGAGCCAGTCTCTTCACATCGACATCTGCATGTGGGGCAGGCCATCTAGCCTCAGTACAGGGGGCGACACACCTTCCCCCACTCCCAGCTCCTCCGGCCTGCCCACCCCTCAGCCCCCCACCCACTCACCTGCACCCAGGTTCTGCACCCCTGCCCAACTCCAGCTCCTCCCCCCTGTGCACACCTGCCCCCAATCTCCCACTAGCCACCATTCCCTCCATGGACTGAGGTGGGCTGGCCACCTCTCGGTGCCCCAGGGCCTTTGCAGATCAGGACAGCCCTGGGCCTCAACCCCCTCTGTGCCGAGGAGACCGCTGCAGTTGGCAGGGACCCTGAATTCCCACCTGGAGCAGAGCGCCTCCTCTTCACTAGGGTTGCACATCTTCCTGCCAAATTTAAGCTCTGCCTGGTCCCCTGCGCTGGTCAGGCGCCTGTCACCACCTACTGCTCCTGTCTCTCCACATAGGGCCCCAGGCCAGTGTTGAAGAGAAAGGATCGTGTTGGGGGTGGAGGCCAGGGATCTTCCCTCACAGCTGTGCTCACCGGTCAGAGGGGCTGCGATCCCAAGCGCATGAGCTACGGACCTGAGGTCTTTTCCTCCCTGCACACCTTCCTGCCTCGTGAGCCCAGGTGTGGCTGCAGGAGTGGGTCGTGTACCGCACTGGGGAGCAGCTCAGTTCCAGCTTTTTGACTGGACGACCCAAAGAGGAGCCTCAGGTGACGGGAAAGTGCCAGGTGGAGTGAGCAGCTTGGGGGAGAAACCTCCTAAGTGGCATCAGAAAACCTGGGCTGCCTTCTGAGCTGTGCACACATGGACTCGGTGTCCAAGCCAGATACACCATGAACTTCAGCTGAACTGCTGCTTCTTCCAAGGTGCTGGGGGCCACTGGGCGCCTGAACAACACACACCCTCTAAAAACCAAACTGACGCAGAAGCCAGAGCTAGAACTCGGTGTCTCCGACCATACCACGCAAAATTCCCCGTTGGAAACTGAAATCGCTCTGCAGACGAGCGACCCGGGAAACCTCAG
Organism: Macrotus californicus; assembly: GCA_007922815.1. Taxonomy (NCBI): domain Eukaryota; kingdom Metazoa; phylum Chordata; class Mammalia; order Chiroptera; family Phyllostomidae; genus Macrotus; species Macrotus californicus. Next base: position 47,965 of record VMDR010001478.1, on the reverse strand, counting down.
CCAGGCCTCAGCCAGGGCTCGGAGGCAGTTTCTACAACGGTGCTCCAAGGGTGGAGGTAACTTGCTCTTCAGACAGATGGGAAGACGAGTGTCAGCAAGGAACTGAAACACAAAGAATAACAAAACGGGCTGTGATAACCCAGACTAAACGGCCCCTGGCTGGGCCCCCGGCAGCACGGGAGTGGGAAGGGAAAGATTCATGTCAACTGGAGGAGTGGCAGCAATTATTCATCTGAACAGCACTAAGAACAGATATTTAAGAAAATAACAAACAGCCTGTTGGAAAATACCAAACATTTCCATGTCTGTGTAACGGGCGCCTTGGAATGACAGGACAAAGAAGTACAGAAAAAATATTTGAAGAAATAATGACTGCTACTTTTCCAATTTTTAGAAAAAACAAACATAATGTTGTAATTCACGAAGCCAAATGAAGACTGAACATGAAAACCCAAAGAAATACACACTCAGACGTACAATCAAACTGCTAAAACGCGTTGACGTCACAGGTCAGGACCCCGACTGTGGGAGGAAGGAGAGGAAAAGGACGGAACCACGGAATCTGACAGTGACGGCAAAGAGGTGCGAGTGTGGGCACAGCTCCCCAGGAAGAGGCACCACAACAGCAATGCATTGGCCCTGATCTTGGTTTTTAATTCCATAAAATAACATTTCCTGCTCAAAGAAATTTGAATTAAAAAAAAGCCCCAGCCAGTGTGACTCAGTGGAGTGAGCACCAGCCTGCAAACCAAAGGGTCACAGGTTCCATTTCCAGTCAGGGCACCTGTCTGGGTTGTGGGCCAGGTCCTCAGTAGGGGGCGCTTGAGAGGCAACCACACATTAATGTTTCTCTCTTTCTCCCTCCCTTCCCCTCTCTCTAAAAATAAATAAATAAATCTTAAAAAAAAAAAAAAAGCTCCTGAGAAATGATAAAATCTGGATACTTTGAACAAAATCAAAGACCCAAAGGCCTCACTCATGCGTGGACATCCGAGTGCCAGCAGCCTGGGGTTTGATCGCTGTTGCGGAGGAAGAGCCTGAGGGAGCCTGCTGGACCGCTGGTTTTACCGACCGTGAACTTCACACAGTGAACTGGCTCTCTGGTCTCAGCCTTTGGACCCGCTCAGGAACTCAGGGGCTTCTGGGTCTGTCTCTCAGCCACCCGTGGGCCCCCACAAATCATGTGCTCCACGGTGTTGAACCCAGTGTCCCGTCCATGGGTCTGTTACAGAGGGAGAAGATGCATCAGAGCTGACGGCTGAGGCTGAGTCTGGCCCCAATGGGCTATGACACACAGGTGGGGGGACCAGCCCCAGGCTGTGACTCAGCCCCTCCTGCTGCCTGAGGGGCGGAGGCTGCTGACTTCAGATCCCCAGGAAGCCTTCCCAAGAGCAGGGCTGGCTCTCCTCCATCAGGCCCCAGCTCAGGTCTGAGGCCAGGTAGGAGCCTGAGGGAAGGCGGGCCAGGTGGGGGATGGAGCGCCTTAGAGGCCAGGACGACGTGTGCAAACGAGCAGAGGGGGTGGGACCCAGAGGGAGGAGGGGTCCGCGGGAGTCAGGGTGCATGATTCTGAGGGTCCTGGAGGGGGGCTCTGGGTAAGGCTCTTCCTCTGCCTCCCTGACCCTCCCGTGGGAGGGGCTCTCCTGACCCTGCGGGCGGCCCAGTGTGCGCAGATAAGGCGAGGCCGACCGGGCCGGTGGGTCTCTGCAGTGTGGGCAGAGGCCGCAAGGGCCGTTGGCCCCTCCTGCTCGTGTGCGAGGGCACACCGTGTTGGGGGCTTCCCTGAGGTGCTCTGCAGTGCACTGGGGGCTGTTACGGTGGAGGCTGCCGGTGTGAATGTCAGGGCCCAGGTGTCACTCGGGGGCACTGAGCCTGTGGTCACATGCGCCTTCAGTAGGTGGTGGCGGTCCGCCCCTGAGCACGGCCTGGGCCTGACTCTGCCCTGCCCCTCCCCCAGAGGGCCCCCGCAACTCCGCAGCAAGCCCGTCACCTGCTGCCCAGAGCGTCTTGGGTGTCCCCTGCCCTGGAGAGAGGCGGAAACAGTGACACGGTGTCCCCCTGAGCTCAGGGGGACTAGGGGAAGGGGGTTCTGGCGCTTGACACAGAAGGCTGCAGCCACATGAGAGATGGGACCCAGCCACCTGCTCATCTGTCACTCTTGTCACCTCTTTGTGGAGGGACAGTCACAACACCTGTTTGTCACTCAGGCCTCATCACTTCACCAGCCAGGCGCTCCCCGCTCAGCCGCCCTCCCGGTCCTCGCCCTGCACCCAGTCAACCCTACAGTGCTCCTCTCTTCGCCTGTGGTCCCGGTCCCCGCCACGTGCCTGTGCGACGGTCAGTGCTGCGGACAAAAGCCACCACCCATCTCGCTGGCGTGGAAGGGGTGAGGTTGGTGCTTCGGCAGGGCGAGCTCCCTCCGAGAGCAGGCTAAGGAATGAGCTGGGGCTGTGGGACCTGCCTCCCCTGCCCCAAAGGGTCGGGTTTGGTTTGCTCTTCCGAATACACCAGGCGTGGATGTGGCTGTGAGCGGCCCGGAGCGTGGCGGCCCCTCCTGCAGGTCCACCCCTGAGGGGCAGGGGCGTCTGACCCAGCCCGGGAGGGGCGGCCTGGGCGAGCACCCCTTCGGAGCCTGCCCTCGCGGACACGCGGCTGGAAGCCCACCGCCTGCCGGAATGCAGCGGCACAAGCGTGCGCGCCGGCCTGGATAGGGTTGCTCCCCCCAGTTCCGGTGGGCGGCTTTACCGTTTGGTGTCCGGGCAGAGTCCTGCTGAAAGGACGTCGCCAGACGCCCCGGGACGGTGAGAAGGGCTTGCTGCCCCCACGCGGACACCAGGGGGCGCGCTCTTCCCGGCCAGGGGGCTGGGAGCCTGCGGAGGCCAGCGGCCAGCCTGGGGCGGGCGAGCGGATTTGCTGGACACGGCGGGGAGACTGAGTCACGGAAGGTCACCGCTGGTCACTGCGGCCTCTGTCGTGGCTCTCTAATGACCCGGGAGCCGCAGCACAAAGGGACGTGGCTCTGCGGTCCGCCAACTGGCTGGGCTGGGCGCGCCGTCCCTACGGGAGGGTGGGCGTCTGTGTCTTGTTCACAACCGCCCCCAGGTCAGAGTCAGCGAGTACCTGACCCGCGTGCGCACCGGGGGAGCGACCGTGCACACACCACAGGGCTGGAGAGCAGGTCCTCCCTGCAGCCCCTGTCGCTGGACCTGTGGGCTCAGGTAGGGTCATTCCGGGGAAGGAGGCTGTCGTTTTCAGTGCCAGGTAGCAGACGTTATTTTAATCTCTGCCAAGCCGTGCGGCGTGACCCAGGGTCCATACACGCACCGGCAGAACTAAATGAAAAGAAGAAGGTGCCGAGGCCGCCGATACCTGGGGAGGCTGATGCGGAGCCCTGGGTTGGCGGATGCCTTTGAGAGCCGGTCGGGCAGGGGTGACGTGCATTTGGCCTTTGAAAGCGACGCACACCTTCAAATGCTGCCGCCGACACGCTCGAAACCCTCAATGACCCCTGGGGCTGCGCACCCACCGCTGCAGGTGCGATCGGCTCACATCGTGTGAAGTCACCACGGAAACTGAAGTATGGGACAGCAGACCACCGTCACAGGGTCAGGTCCCAGCCAGCCCGTCAATACATAATTATTTGCAAATTACATACCTGATGAAGGGTTGGTCTCCAAATGTATAAGGAACTAACACAACTCAATAGGAAAAACATAAATCCAATTTAAAAGTGGGCAAAGGATCTGAATAGAAGATATTAGAATAGTCGACAGGTACATGGAAAGGCGCTTGATGTCACTAATCATCAGAGAATTGCTCATCAAAGTCGGTGGGATGTCACCTCACAGCTGCCAGAATGGCTGTCACCAAGAAGATGAGGGCAGCTTTGGAGAGGGTGTGGACCAAAGGGAACCCTCACGCAGTGCTGATGGGAACGTGAATTGGTTCGGCCACTGTACAAAACAGAATGGACTTTCCTCAGAAACTTAGAAATACAACTACCGTGTGATCCAGCAACCCCACCTCGGTGTTTGTCCAAAGGAAGTGAAAAGGCTGTGCTGGAGATGTCTGCGCCCTCGTTCACAGCAGCGTCCTGTACAACAGCCAGCACACGCACACACGCACACACTGGAATACCACTCCCATAAAGAAGAAGGAAATCCATCTGTTGCAACAGCAAGGATAAACCTTGAGGATGTTTAAGTGAGATACACAAGACAGGGAAAGACAGATACTGTATGATCTCACTTACACGAGGAACCCAAAACAATCCATAGAAACGGAGATCAGTTTGCTGGTTGCCGGAAGCGGGCGACGGAGGGTGTGCGAGATGGTCAGCACACAAGCTTCCGGTTGGGAGACGCACAAGTTCAGGGATGTAGCCAGGGCCAGTGAGCAGAGTTAACAATACCGGTCTGGGGCTTGAAAGTTGCTACCAGGGTTGATCTTATCTGTTGCCCTAGCTAGGGCAAAGCAACTTGTAACTATGTGAGGTGATGGATGCTACTAAACTCACTGTGGTGACCTTGTCACAGTGAGTTCATGTATCCGATCAGCATGTTGCACCCCTCAACTGATACAATGTTACAGGTCAAGTATCTCAAAACTGGAAACAGAAGTAACCCAGCTTTACCAGTGTTTCCCTTTGGAGCCGCCTTACTTCGCTACATTGTTGCTCCAGTGACCCCAGCTCGCAGCCATCAGCACCAAGACCTCAGCCTGAACAAAGCTCACCCAACCTGCGAACTGTCTCCGTGAAGCACATCCCAGCCCCCTCCCGCCTCGGAGACCAGACCGCACTTCAGTGCCTTGCCCAGGGGCTATTTTAAACAGCAAAATAACCAACAAAAATGCCAAAACTGTGGCACCAAGGAGCCCATGCAAAGCGCACCTGTCTGCAGCAGAGAACGTCTCCTGCTCAGGCTCAGCTGGGAGCATGAGTGTTGGGTGACTCGGTTTTTGCTGCTCTGCACATGTCCTCAGGAGGCCGTGAAAGCCAGGATGGGGGTTGGTCTAGGAGGGAGGCAGTGGAACGTGATTGCAGAGAGAGTCAAAATATCCGAGGTGTATCCAGGAGGTGGGAGTAAGTTGCAGGAGGGGGAAACGGGATGCGGGCAGGAGGGCTGGGTGCCCGTCCTCACCACTTAGCTGCGCTCTCCTCCCCAGGGCTGTGTTGTGTTCTGGGCTGTGCAGAGCCGGGAGAGGCCACTGCAAGGCAGGGTGGACAAGTCAGAGTGGGGAGGCAGGGCCAGGGCCCCCCCCCCCCGAGGGCTGCTGCTCACATGCAGGGTGTCGGGTGTGGGGGAAGACTCTTGACCAGCACAGCCTCGGCCTTCTGCACGCTGTGCACGTTGCTCCTACATTCAGGGAGTGGTGTGCCCCCAGGTGCCCCAGGTATGCTCTCCATGGTGAGCCACTTCTCCCTGACGTGTCCTATGTGCCCCTCGTCTCAGGCCTGGCTCCGAGAAGAGCCAGGGGAAGAGGGCTGAGGCTTGCCCCTCGCAGACAGGTGCTGGATGAGGCTGTCACCAGGGTTGGCTCAGGGAAGGTGGGACAGGAGCTGATTCTGGAGCTGATGGATTCCCAGAGCCTGCCACTGAACTGATGTCTAGGGTCAGGGTGCATAGTGCAGAGGCCATGCCCCACCTGCACCGCCCAGAGCCCTGCAGCCCCACCACCAGCTCACACACACACGTGCACACACGTGCACACCTGGCCAGTCCAGGGGGGCTCCCCATACCCTCATTTCAGAGTCCTGTCTTTGCCCCCCTGCCCCAAGCTACCTTTCTTCGAATGTGTTCCTGGAGGATGCTGGCCTCCTTCCGACCCTCCCCATGAGCGGCCTCAGTTCTCTGAGGCACTGCTCACAGGAACTGCCAGCAGATCAAAGGTGTGAGTGGCCTCCTAAGGCTTGGTGTCAGGGACACTGTGAGCAGGCCTGGCTTTCTCCAACTGAAGGAGAGACTCTGGAACGAGGCGGGGCAGCACCCAGACAGAGAGCAGGTTCACGGGTCCAGAGAGAGTGCCAGGGAGTCAGAGGGGCCCCTCCGGCGCGTGCCCAAGGCACACAGCACACCAAGGGCCACAGACATTTCTAGAACAGCATGAAGGTGAGAAACACACAAGGGAGAGCATGTGGTTCAAGGGTTTTGTATCCAGCAAAACCGAAGGGCTGTCTTCAGCCTCGACAGATCGGGGAATTTTGTCCCCGTGAGACAAGGCCCCAGAGAACCAGATCGACGCTGGTGATGGCGCAGGAAGGGCCGGTGTGGATGGCATGTGCAGAGGGAGCTAACGCGGTCCCTGGGGACGCTGCTCAGACATCACGGACACAGCAGGGCCACAGAGAGGCACAGGGGCGCAGAAGCGGGTTCTGAATGCTGTCCGTGGCCCGACTGTGGGTGCTGCTGTAATGGGTTATCCTGAGGCAGCCGTGTCCGTGATGCCGAGAAAATGGACGGGTGACTATGAAGTGCCTGCAATCTAGACAGCCCGGTCCACCCCTCCTGTGTCCCAGGGTTCTCGGTGTGGAAGACGGAATATAAAAGCAGGGTGTGATTGTTTGGCAATAAGGTCAGGACAGAGGTGAGACCATCCTGGATTAGAGCGGGACCTCAATCCAATGAGAGTGTCCTTGTGAGGGACAGAAAAAGACCCACGGAGCCCCGGGGGACAGAGGCCACGTCATGCTGTAGAGATTGGAGTGATGTGGTCACAAGCCAAGGAACGCCAGGAGCCCCCAGGAGCTGGAGGGGACCAGGGGCCTCGGTCCTGTCCACACCTTGACTCCGACGTCTGGCCCCCAGGACGGTGGGAAAATAGGGTCCTGTTGATTCCGGCCACCTCACTTGTCATTCGTTACAGCAACCCCAGGAAATTCAAACAGCAAGCATCACCATGGCTGGACCTGACAACACTGTCCCCAGCCCATCGCACGGTGGCTTGTCGTCATACCCGAGGTCCCTGCTCCTCCCCAGGGCCCATCAGACCCCCCACCCCCACCGTCTCCACTCAAAGCCCTGCTCCTCCCCGCGGGGAACCATAGACAGACAGAAGGTAGACAGATGACAGGACACAGATGATAGGAAGAACATGACAACAGGCGGACGGGGGGCAACACTGAACCCTACAGCCCACGAGGCCGTGTTTTCCGTTCACAGCTGTGCCCAACGACAGAATGAAGCGCCTTCTGTGTGGGTGCCTGCCGCATGGAATCTGCTGGGACCTGTCCCCGGGCCCCACATCGCTGGCACCTTCCACACTCTTTCCTGACACGGCAGCTCTTCGTTGCAGCTGCTGCTGGAAGCAGAATGCTGGGTCTGAGCGGAGTGCTCTCCGAGGGCTCTCGGGGGAGCTGACGGCACGGTAACCATGGTGATTCCTGCGTGGCGCACACTGGGGACATTTTCACCAAGAACAACTTAATTTGGTTAGGGAGTCCTAAGTCTCCTTCCCAGCATGTTCCCTGGGGCCTATCCTGGATTGAGACCCCAAGCTGTGTCGCCTCAGGAAGGCGAATGCTGGTCTTTCTGTCCATCCTGAAGTCTGTCCCTCTCATGGCCCAGCTGGGGCAAACATGGTCCTCAGGTCCTCACATCAGGTGACATGGGTCCCGTGCTCAGAATGGGCGGAGCAGGGACCCCAAGTCCCCTTCAGAACAGGGAGTTCTGAGGAGAGAGAGTGGGGTTGATAGCAAACGCTGACCCCGGGTTCCAGCCCGCAGCATGGGGCTCATCGTGGCCCCTCCCCGAACCACAGACACTCAGCCCCCTCCAGGGCACCCACCATTCCTCACTCATTCATTCAGGGGCACCCACTATTCCTCACTCATTCATTCAGGGGCACCCACCATCCCTCACTCATTCATTCAGGGGCACCCACCATCCCTCAATCATTCATTCAGGGGCACCCATCATCCCTCATTCATTCATTCATTCATTCAGAATCACCGACCGCCTGCCTGGGGGCTGGCCAGAGAGGCCTGGCTCCAGGGCTGGGCCAAAACTCAACCTCCCACAGGCAGCCCACCCCAGGGAGTGGGGGCGGAGAGGACAGGGGTGCCAGCCCCGGGGCCCACACTCTGGCCGGACCAAACAGCAGCTGGGTGCGCCTCAGGCAAAGGCAGTGTGAAGGCCAAGTCCCCGCCCAGTCCTGGCTGCTCGGCCACGCTGCCCCTCCAAACCCTCCCAGACCACCACCGGGGGTGTCTGGCTGGACACTCAGCAAGTTTCCCAACCCCCTGTCCTCCCTCGCTCCGCCAGCGCCCTCTGGCTGCTCCCGGGCAATCCCACCTGCCATTGCTGAGGGAGAGAGGCCTGGAAATCAGAGGGCTCGGGCCACAGTGGAGGGGCAGGGGCTGGGCCTTGGAAATCAGCAACGTCGGCCAGCAGGGCCACAGGCTGAGGCTACGGGTAGGTGCTAGGGTCCTTGCCCCACTCCCAGACTCCCTTCCTCCTTGTCCCAGTGGCCCTGCTCTGAGCCCCCATCCTCCAGGGTATCTCTTGGGTGCCGCAGCTCAGCCCGGACAGCCCTGAGCTGGTCATCGGTTCCCAACCCGATCCTCACTAGTGTGATTCAGTAAGGCCAGGCACAGGACCAACATGGGCACCTCCAGTCCTTCCATCAGCCCTCACTGTCCCCAACCCAGCTGCCCTCCAAACATAGGTCCCCTTGGCCCCACCGACCCCTGTCACATCCCCCAGACCCTCCAGCCTCCCTGCCCACCTCCATGCAGAGGCCAGCGGGCCTTTCTGAGGACCTGGACCCAAACCCGTGACTGGCACTCAGCCAACTCCTCACCTCTCACAGGAGGGGCTTGGATAGAACAGGGGTGGGGTCAGGCCCAATCCCCAAGCCCCAGGCTGAGGGAGGGGAGGTGACCCTCCTCCCCCACACCCACCGCCCCCATCCCTGTCCATCCATGCTGCCTGGACTAGCATTCTGCCAGGTGGAACAGAAGGGACCAGAGGCCCAGGCTCTAGGCTCTGTCCCTCCTCCTTGTGCGCCCTCCCCACCTTACGGATAGAGAAACAGGGCCCGGGGGGATGCAGGGTTTGGCCAGGACCACCCCCTAAGCAGTGGTGGGAGAGGCGCCAGAGTCCAGGCATCTCCTGCAAGTCCAGTGAAGAGCAAGTCACGGCTTTGAGACAACCTGGTGGTTCCTCCGACAAAAGCCCCGCCTCCTGCCTCGCTCTAAGCTCCGGGTGGGTCGGGCATCGGAACGCAGCCCCCACGTTTGTGACAACGTGAGATGTGGAGACTGTGTTGTCTCCTAGGATTGACACCCAGAAACCACAAAAGGACAATTAGACCTGACCATGTGGGGCCTGAGAACGTGCACACATGCACAGCGGAGATGCCCAAACAAGGACATGCGACATATTGGTGAATGCACACCATGGGAAAGACTGCCTAACACACGGGACGGCCCACAGGTCAGCGAGGACAGACAGACCCCGACAGAGGGTGAGCTGAGGGTGAGCGACCGGCTGTGGCAGTGGCAGCAGCGCACCGGCGGACCGACGTGGGCACACGGTCAACGCAGGGATCACTTTTCAGAGTGGCAGTCCACCAAGATTCCAGTTTCTGTCTACCAGGCGGCAGGCACTCCCAGAGCTGGGCACGGTGCACCGCTAGTGAGGGTGAGGGGCGGGCGGGACCAGAACTTGACAGCCTTCTGGGGACGTCAGTCTGCTTGTAGGCAGATACCCCTTCTGGCTCAGCCACTCACTTCTCGAAATCGATGCAGCAGAAACAATCCCGTGAGTCCCTGAGGCGGTGAGGACAGGGACGGCCGGGGCCGTGCTGCTGAGAGCAGAGCCCTGGGCCCCGAGGGGCAGGCGGTCCGTTCGCTCAGGGGGGCACTGGGCCCGCACCTCGACCACAGGTCTCCCTAGATGTGCTGGCCGGGACAGACGTGCTCGTGAACTGCTCAGAGCCCAGTGGCTCACAGTTGTGCACACAGCCACGTGCCTGCCAGACCAAGCACTTTCCCCGGACTGTGGAGGACAACCCTGCCACCACAGCTGTGAGGGTGTTGAGACTTGGGGACACAGGCCCCGCAGCTGGGACCTGGGGGCTGAAACCTCACCTCTGGGCGCTGTGCTGTCCTCCCTGAGTCCCCGCTCATTGCTAATCAGACACCCTTCTTAAAAGAGCTGGGAGAATTCCCTCCCTTTTTGTTTTAAACACTTCCCTCAAATAGTAAATTCAGCAGGCAAAGGTGGGCTCAGAGTTGGTCTGAGTCCTCCAGGACCTCCTGGCTCCCTGCTGCCCACCACAGCGCCAGCCTCCAGCCTCTCTTCACTCGCCCCCTGAGCAAGCTGCCCTATGTCACGGCCAGCAGCGCTATCCCAGGGGCCCAAAGCCACAGACACAGGCAGTGGGTGGCACACGTCACTGGGGTTTAGGTGAGGGCAGGATGGGGTGCATTGCAGACTTCAAACAGGGCACAGAAGACCCTTGGCCATTTCCACCAGTGGAAGTGGACACCACTCTCCAGTGTCCCCGCTGTCCTCTCTGGGTCCCTCACCCTGGACCCCAGGTGCCTCTCCATGCTCATCAGAGGAGCCTGGGAGGGAGGTCAAGGCCAGCTCGTAGTGGAACCATTGTCCTTCCCAAGGAGTCTAGGATCCAAAAGTGACCATGGCCTGGGTTAGCCACACAGGGAAGAGGAAGAGCTGGCCAAAGACCTGACCCAGAGGAAATCTGGAGTAGCCACCGAATGTCACGTGGGGAGCCTGGGCCACAGGATGAGCCACATGGCCAGTGGGCACGGGAGGCCTGGCTGGACTTGGGTGCAGGGACAGGACCAGAGCCATGGGTGGAGCAGGAAGGGTCAGGCAAAGCAGCACCCTAAGACTCACCTCCAGGGGTCCTGCCCCACCTCCTCCCACCCAAAGTGCCCCAGTGTCTCTGTTGCCATCCCACAGAGGGGTGGACTTCCCCAGCCCCTGCTCAGGGCTGGCCTCAGGACCCTCCCAGGGGCGCCCCCCTGGGGGTCGGGGGATGGCTAGTTAAGAGGGCCTGTGAGTGTGGGTGTAGGCGCTGGCCCGGGGACTGTGTGTGCACGCCCCGCTGCGTTTGTGGGGGCCAGAGTGAGGCTGGCGCGGCTGGGGTCTCACCCTCAGGCCCACCAGGAGGCTCTACTCGCCTCCACTCTAGCCAACCAATCCCGCCCCTCACCCCCTCCCCCACCCCTGGGACAGCCAGCAGCACAGCCCGGAAACCCTGCTGCCCACCACCCCCGCTCCTTCTCAGCACCCCACTCCCAACTCCCTGCTGGCACCAGTGACCCCCAAACCTGGGCCCCCCACACCTGGGCCCAGAGCCAGGTCTCTAGACGCTGAAGTGACTTTATTTCTCTGTAGAAGACGCCCTCACAGCTCAGCCGCTGAGCTGGGCCTGGCTCAGCCCGGCTTCCCCTCAGTGGCCCGGAGGTCCCAGCCCCCTGCCCTCACCCCTCGACGTCCGGACCGCCCTAGGGATGCTGGTGTCTGGCAGGCGCCCCGCTGGCTGGGACTCGGAGCTGGTGGGGAGACAGGGAGGGGCGGGGGCCAAAGACGCTGCCCCAGCCGAGCCAGGCCGAGAAGGGGGCAGCCACAGGCCCGGAGGAACCAGCTCAGAAGCCCAGCAGGAGGCAGGGGACCTCAGGGCCCAGCCCGGAGGAGGGTGGGCCCCAGGCTGAGCAGGAGACCCCCGGCCAGGGCCCAGGGGCTGCCGCCTGGCCCGGACACGCCGTTGCACAGGTCCTGGTCGCAGCAGTCCACGTCCACCTCGAGGACCCCAGAGTTAATGAACCCCATCAGGTAGTCGGAGAAAAAGTGCCGCTTGACAAAGTCGCAGGATGAGGCGCACATCCTGTTCACCGAGTGGTCCTTCCGGCCTGGGGAGGGGGGGCCTGAAATGGGAGCCCCACGCGGGCCCTCTCTGCCTCCTGCCCGCGCCTGGCCCTGGACCAGGCTTGGGGCCCTGGAACAGCAGGGCTGGGACCCTCACCCCACGCACACTGTCCCCTGTGACATGCGAGGGGCCACAGCGGGGGGCAGGGCCAGACAGGCACCGGGCCAGGGTCACAGAGCAGGCCAGAGGGGCTCAGGCCACCCCCAAGCTCTCCCCACCGGCCCCATCCCTGGCTTACTGCTGCTGGGGTCGGCGATGCGGACGCTGGCACACACCGTGTCAGCCGGTGGGCACTGCTTCGGGGTGCAGTGGCTGGAGTTGGTGGTCAGGGTGCAGTCCTGGCACCACAGGCCACGAGCTGGGCGGGCCGAGCAGCAGGGTGACCAGAGGAGCTGAGGGCCAGGCCGGCCAGCCCCTGCATCCCCCTGCCTGCTGCTGCGGGTGCTCCTAGGAGAACCACGTGGCTGTGGGCGGCCAGGTGCCAGCCCCTGGCCGGCAGTGACCAGGCCGGACTGGCACCTGGAGGGTGGGCCCTGGAAAAACTGCCACTTCCTGGTAGTTTACCAGGAGGGTCCCAGCCCTGAGACTCTGGAAGCCCTCCTGCCCCTCCTGGCTTCCCCGCAGGCACACCTGCACTCACACGCCCCTCACACCCAAGGTGCCCTTCTCCGCACCCCGACCTCCTTCCACACACACCCCTCTTCCCAGAGTTCTGTTGGTTCTAAGTTTCCAAGGACTGAACAGAACTTGATGGGCAGCCAGGTGGAGCTCTGTGAGTGACGAGCCCAGACCCCCTGCACTGAGTGGGACATCCATGCAAGGCCCCAAGAAAGGGCACCCTGTGCCCTCAGGAGCCCCAAGGGACCCGCGGGGTTGGGGGTGGAGCAGCTCCACGGAGGGCCACACGAGTGAGGAATGGCTGGGGTCACAGGGGCCCAGGAGGGGCTGTGAGTTTGATGGGCACTGGGGTTAGGAGGGTGGAGGCTGGCGGCCCCACAGCCTGGCTCTCTCCTCGAACTGGCCCTCTGGGGCGGGCCGCCCCAAACTCACCGGGCGTGGAGCACAGCAGGGAGGCCAGCAGCACCAGGCTGAGGCCCTTCATGGCTGCAGGCAGCATGCTCCAGGCGGGCCTCACGAAGGCACGGGCGCTGCGGGCGGGAGTCCTCTGGGGCGCAGGCCTGGCAGGGAGAAGCCTCGGTCAGCAGACACAGGCCCCCAGCCGGCCCGAAGGACCCTTCCTTTTCTGGCCTCCGAATGCAACCTTCTCCCAGGAATCCACCGCAGGGGTCGCCTGGAAGCTCGAAGATTCCCACCCCCAGCCCACCCCCCAGAGCGTCCACCATCACACCATCCCCTCCGGCGATAACAGGCCCTCTCTCTGGCCCGCGACAGGCTGACACGCACCCACCCCGCGCCCAGCACCTGTGGGGTAAGGGGTGTCGGGCGCGTCTTCTCCCCCCTGGAAGCGGCAGGTGCGTCCGGAGAGGAAAGGGCAGGGCGAGGTGCCAGAGAACCGTACCTGCTGGTGGGCGGAGGGGCGCATGCCACGTCCCCACCCCGCACCCCTGGGCTGGGAGGCCGGTAACCCCGCGCGGAGCCGCCTCCCTTCGCCTTCCCCGCGCACGCCTCAGCGCTCACCGCGGGTCGGAGAGCGGAGCGCAGGCCTCGGGTCGGGGGGGCGCACTCACATCCCTGGGGTGTCGGCGCTCGGATGCTCAGGGCGGAGCGGGCGGTGCTGGCGGCGCGGGGAGCCGTGTCCTTCGCTCTCCCTGTGGACCGGAACCGGGTGGGCAGCCTCCTCGTCTTTCGGGGAACGCAGCCGCAGACGCGGACCCGCGCGAGGGGCGGGGCGGAGCTGGGGCGGGGGCGCGAGGGGGCTGGGGTGGCGGGAGGCGCGCTGCCGGGGCGCCCAGGGCTCTGAGGTCTGAGCCTGGTCGCTGTCCCGGACCGTCCTGTGCCCAAAGCCAGCCGGCGCCGGCTCGCCCGTGCGCTCGCCCTCTCCAGTTCCCGCTCCTCCGCCTCCGCCTCCCCCTCCCCCTACCCAGGCGCGGGAGGCATCCCTTCCCCCTCTGCTGAGGTCCTCTTGGAATTTCTCGGAAGAAGGTTTACTGAGAAAGGAAGCGAAACGCACAAAGACGCAGAGAGGGAGGGAGGGAGCGAGCACAGGTGCTGGTGCAAGGTCCCGGTTCACAGAGTGGCCGCCCTGCCCCCCACCCAGCCCCCTCTTCTCCCCTGAGCACCCCTACGACCCCCACCAGCAGCCGCAGCCAACCCCAAGCCCCACATCCTGGGCAGGACTTCGCGGCCCTTGGGCTGCGGTCTCAGCTTTGTCTCTGGCCTCCCCGCCCCCACCCCCACCCCGCTTCTGACCAGCTCCGCCCTGGCACCTGCGTCCCTCCGCTGGGTCTGGAGTCGTTCCCTGCTGGGCTCTGGGTAAACCACAGCTGCGGTGCGAGCGGGAGCGCCGTTCCTTTCCGCCCGCCCTTATCTGTCCAGGAAATATTCTCGAGTGCCCACTGTTGGCCTAGCGCTGTCCTAGGGCCCCCACAGCGAGATAAGAAGAGGGTCGCTGCCCCGAGTCTTGCTCAATTGTCACTGACATGTGGCTGCGAGATGCCAGTCTTTGCGTTCGCTGAGCACATAGTGTGTGCTCTGCACCCTGGCCCTGTGCTGCCTCATGGCTCAGTGTCCTGCGGGGAGGGGTTGTCGTCCAGTCTTATAGATGCGAAACCGTGGGCCCAGAGCTTGAGACCCCTGCCCAAGGTCACACAGTGACCCAGTGACCAGCAACACAGCTGGTGCCAGGACCCAAACACCTGGTTCCAGAGCCCACTCTCCTGCTGTCCCCGGGGAGTGGAGGCAGAGGAGGGGTCGGAGAAGCAGCCCTGGCTTGGGGGCCGGGGCTCCCACTGACTCAGCACGTGCAGAGTGGGGTGCAGCAGGAACGGGGCGTCGCACCTGCGAGTGTCAGGTGTAGAGCGCGGAGCCCACCTGCTTCACAGGTTGAAGGCATATTAAAGGATGTGACACTGTCCACACGGACGGTGCTCACGCAGAAAAAAGAAACTCCAGGAGGCCTCGCCAGCCTCCACCAGTGCGGGAACCAATTCCTTAAAATAAACCTGTCCCTGCTTTCTCCCTCCCCCCGCCCCCCCCCCCCCACACACACAGGCAGGAAGTCAGGTCTGGCTGGAAAATGTCCAGCCACTGTTAATGTGATGAGAACTGTTTGTGTGACATCGATGTGACCTGGCAGCCAAGGAGCATGGACTGGAATGCACGTGTGTGAACAGTGACGACTTCACTGTGCTGGTCAGTGGGGGCGGTAAGCAGCCGAGTGAGCATGTGTGCTGTGTGGCCGTCACATTCAAAATGACTGAGCGAGCAGAGCAACGAATCTGCTCCAGTTTTCTTTAGGCTTGAACATCCCTCCACAGAAACTGTCCAGATGACTCAGAGGCTACAGCTGTGGGCACCTGGTGACTGGCAGCTTTATCACAAGAATGTGCCCACTCATGCATCACGTCTTGTGCAGACTTTTCTGTGAAACATCAAATCACCCAGGTGACTCAGCCCCCCTACAGCCCAGATTTGGTGCCCTGTGACTCCTGGCTTTTCCCAAAACTAAAATCACTTTTGAAAAGGAAGAGATTTCAGACCGTTAATGAGATTCAGGAAAATACGACAGGGCACCTCTTGGCAATTAGGAGGCCTGTGTGAGGTCCCCAGGTGCCTACTTTGAAGGGGACTGAGGTGTCATTGTCCCATGTACCACGTTTCTTGTACCTTGTACCTCCCTCAGTAAATGTCTCTCTTTTTCATAGCACATGGCCGGACACCTTCTGGAGAGACTTCATGTACCTACATATCTCTATCTCTGCCTTTGTACCTCTAAAGCACAGGAATCTCCCAAACTGTAAGGCAATGATGTCCGTCCCTGGACTTCACCCTTTCTGTTCTCATTTCTACAGGTGTCACTGATTGCTGACCTTGAAGCCATTCCCAAGTTCTCCTGACTTTGTCCGAGATGCTGTGAGGCCATACACAGTGTTGTTTTAAACCCCTAAGTTTTGGGGTAATTTGTTACACAGCCAAAGATGATACAGATGGGCAGGGCCTGGCATAAGCATGATGGTGGCATTAGGGACTGAAGCCCGTGTCCCGAGACTGATGTCCAAGGAGTTGGGGCCAGCACCTGGGACTGCGGCTCGGGGCCTGTTCCCAGAGAGCAGGGACCTGAGCTCTCCCAGGCTGGGCTCAGTTGCCAGGGAAACGGAGATGCCTATCCCAGTCTCCAAGCTGCTCTGCCTTCCTCCTGGGGCACATGGGTCCGGTTCGCCCTATCAGGATTTTGCAGACAAGAATCACAATCCATCATGATTAGCAAAAGAAAGGGCTTTCTTTAATTGAATGAGAGCAGAACAAGTCACGGTGTGGCCCTGGACCCTTCAGTCTGGACAGCTCCCGCAGGAAGCCTGTGACCGCTGGCCTTGCCTTCCCTCTTCCCAGCCTGACCGGGCCCAGACGCCCAGGTCCTGGCGAGGGGCCCTGGGCTCTGGCAAGTTCTCCAAGCCTGGGGCGACTCTGTGGCTGGAGCCCACGTCTGCGGCTGTGCTCGAGTCCGGGATGATTGGCGGGCGTGGCCCATAGCAGAGCTGCCTCCAAGGCGGGCAGAAGCAGGCACAGTGTCAGAGGCCACTGCTCCCTGCCAACGGCCGGTGCATCTGGCTCCCAGGAGCAGGGGAAGGGGCCTCTGGGTCAGCCTGGCAGGGAAACAGGTGAGGTTTGGGTCACAGGGAGAGGTGCAGCTGAGCTTCCTAACAGGTATTTTTGATGACAGCACCGGAACCCCTCCACGTCTTCCAGACAGCGGCCGCGTTACAAAGAAGGGCCATTTCCCAAAAGACTGTCTGGCTCACCTAGAGGACCAGCCCAGGGCCCAGGGGGGACACCGTGTCATCCGCATAGCGCGTTTCCTGAGATGGGGACCACGCCTGACCCCAGGGACCCCCAGAATAACGATGGGACAGGGCCTGTGCTCGGCTGAATGGTGGCGCCTAGACAGCGTTCAAACCCTGCCACCCATACCTGGGATTATGGCCTTGTTTGGAAAAGAGTTTGTGGGTGGGGTTAAGTTAAGGATCTGGGGGAAAGCCTTCCTGGTGTCCTCTGAGAAGGGAGAGGCAGTTCTGGGGCGGAGACCAGGGAGGCGTGGCCACCGCCCAGGATGGTGGGGGCACCAGGAAGGGTTCGTGTTGCTCTAACTCACCCAGTGTGCGGTTCGTTGCTTGGGGAGGAGCAAGCAGGAGAGAGGAGTAGACACAGGATGTGGAACAGGGACAGGAGGACCCTCAGGACACTGATGCCATGTGCACACTGTGGCGAAGGGGGTGTGAGACCAGGTGGCGGAAGATGCCCTAGAAAGCAAGTTTTGGGGAAGAAAACTGAGGAGGGGTGGGACTGATGTCTGCTGGGCACAGAGGACCCCACTCCACGGCAAGGGGCACACCAGGCAGGGCCAGGGAGGGGCAGGCAGGAGGCAGTCAGCACTGGCTGAAGAGCACCACCTCGTGCGGTCCAGGGTGCTGACTGAGGACAGAACACGCGAGAAGGGTGCACAGAGACTGCTAGACAGCACAGGGAACCAGGGAACACCTGACCACTGCCTGCTGGCCACCAGCCCTCGACCCTCGGAGGTTTGAGGCCAGTCGGTTGGGTCTGTCATTTTCCTGGGGCTGCAGTGATCCAGTGGTGTGGGGCTGGGACTGTTGCTCACCACAGGAAGAAGGGCTGATAGCACTGACTGAGGGGCTGAGCCAGGAGGGTGGGCAGTGAGGGGTGCGGGACAGGGGGCGAGGCGTCTCCTGAGACCCCCAGGAAGGCAGGTGGGGGCGTGGACCTCCCCTCCCCATCCTTCCCCTGGATCACGTCCTCACCTCCCCACTCAGAGAACTCAGAAGCATGGATGCCAGAAACTCACAGGCTGAGGGTGGAGGCTTGGAGGCAGAGAGGAGGTGGCGGAGAGTGGCCGTGCTCGTGTGACCACGGGCGGGGCTGGTGAGCTGAAGCAGAGGGAAAGGCCACTGGGAGTGAGGGTGTCAAGGGCCCCGGGGCTCCCCCTAGCTCGGCAGCAGAGGAGAACAGAAGACCTTAAACCCAGTGGACTCCTGTCCTCAGCGAAGGGGAGAGACAGGACGGCAGGGGCAAAGTGACCTGGAGCAGAGACGGTGGCAGAGGGAGGTGCATGGGCATCAGTGGAGTGGCAGGAATGATCTGGAAGGGCCTCTCAGAGCAACGGCAGCACCCACCAGCAGAAAGCACCTTAAAGACCCTGACATTGTCAGCGGCCACTGCGCACCAAGGGTGACAGGCTCTCCTGGAAGAAAACTGCCCTCCTGGGGAGAAAGCCAAGTACACGCTTGAGGGCAAAATAACTCACTCAGATAAAGAAGGTCACTCGGGCACAGTAAGTGCCATTGTGCAGGAAGAGGCCGCCCGTCAACACAAACCCTAGAAGACACGGCTGAAAACTCCATCTCAAGCAGCCAGAGAGAGCAATATGAGTAGAAAGAAGGAAAGAAACAAAGGCAATCGCAGGAATTCGTGCAGCAGAAACAGCTCCGATAGAGCATGCCGGATACTGGAAGCGGACCCCTTGGTGGACCGAGCCGGAGTCCAGGGAGATCGGACGTGGGGCGCGTCTGCTCAGGAGGGGCTCAGTGCCAGCTGCCGCTGCCTCCACTTCCCTGCTCTGTTTTCAGTCATAACAGTGTCATCCCAACCTAGGTCCTCAGGGGCTCGCCATCTGGCTCCTGACTGCCAAGAACTCCAGCTGGCAGGTGTGTTTCCCTGTCCATGGTGGGGACCGAGGGAGGGAGACACCTACCAATGGTCTTGGAGGCCCCCACCAGGGCGCTCTGCACACCACTGGGCCTGGTGCAGGGTCAGCAGCCCCCTGAACCTGCAGCTGAGGCTGAGAGACACCAGTGATAGCCTCAGACCTGAGCCCCCTCTCCAGAGCTGGCACCCCCAGGGCGGTGGGTCACCCAGAGGAGGGAGATGGGCGTTTGGGGGACAGCCTCGGTGCTGGCATTGACCCAGAGGGGACGAGAGCTCAGTCCACAGCAAACCTGCCCGTGGATGCTGTCTGTAGCAGCTGTACTCACGGTCAACACTCGAGGCGACCGCGCTGTCCTTCAGCAGGTGACGGATAAACATCAATGTAAGCTGCGGTCTGTCCAGCAATGGCACGTGACTAGGTGCGAAAAAGAAATGAGCTGGCAGCCACGCGACTTGGAGGAACCTCAACTGCGTGTTCCGAGATGAGGAAGCCAGGCTGAAAGGGAGCACAGCACGTGACCCCCACCACAGGACGGCCCAGGGGTTGGGCGGGGAGATAAAGAGGTGAGCACAGAGAATTTTTTTTAAGAGTTCATTTATCTGTTTTTAGGAAGATGGGAAGGGAGGGAGGAAGAGAGAGAGGGAAACATCCCCACCTGGGGACCTGGCCCACAGCTCGGGCACGTGCCCCGCCCCAGAATCAAACCAGTGACCTTTCAGTGCGCAGGCCAGCACTCAATCCACTGAGTCACACCAGCCAGGGCGCACAGGGGACTTTCAGGGCAGTGAAAACGCTCTGTGTGACTCAATGACAATGGACACGCACCGTTACACATCTGTCGGAACCCACTGAGGGTGCACCCCTAGGGGGCCTGGTGGAAACTGTGGGCTCTGGGCAGCCACGCCACGTCCATGCAGGCTCATCCGTTCTAACGAAGGTCCGGGTGCATCTGTCCTGGGGGAGGTCCTGTGTGGGGGGATGGAATATAGGAAATATCTCCACCTTAATTTTGCTAGGAACTTAAAATTCCTCTAAAAATGTCTTTAAAAAAATGTTTAGGACCTGGAAAAATCAGTGCTGGCCTGGGCATCAAGGACCAGGTTCCGGGCAGCTCTGGCTGGGCGCTGCTCACCTGGGCGCTGCTCACCTGGGCACCGCATCCCCCACAGAGGACTGTCTCACACACCAGCTCCAATGTCCTAGACCTCCAGGCACATGTCCCGACATTAAGGGGCCTCCGTGCACCCTCCCTGCTCTCCCAGTGCAGCCCCCCCAGCCCTGGGACCATGTGGTCTGCGTTGCTGATCTGCTGGCCTGGCCGTGGTAGCCCTGAGGCTGCGGTCTGTCCCACCTGTGCAAGGTCCACTGGGGCCAGACCCAGGGACCAGTGAGGACACAGACATGAACAAGGGCAGGTGGCCCTCGGGGAGCTCTAGCCTGCTTGGAGAGATGGGACGTCAGGAGTCCTGCCCAGCTCAGTCCCCGAATGCTGAGGGTCAGGGCATGAGGCAGGGGAGCACCAGGTACCTGGGCCAGGCTGGAGGAGGAGGAGAGTGGGGCCTCAGGTGTCAGCAGGAGGGCCCGTCCAGCTCAGAGGACAGGACGCGAGGGGGCTGGAGGTGGAGCCCATGCGCTGGGACTGGCAAGGTGCTGCCCAGTGGCCAGCTCTCCAGTGACCCACCAGTGCTTCATGTCACACAACTGAACACAGGTGGCTGTGGCCTGGAGTGTCTGGGGAGGGTGGAGTCGACGTGGACAGGCCAAACATCCTGCCAGCCCTGGAGGAGAGGGGGCCTGGCGGGCAGCCAGGAGGCGGGGCCCCAGGCTTAAGCAGAAGATGGCGCTCGGCAGGCCCAGATGGGGCCCAGAGCGCGCAGCCTCCGAGTGCAGAGCCCTTTCCTCCATTTTCGAAGCCTGGGTGCGCTCTGCAGCCTGGCCTCATCCACGCACTGTTTTCCTGGCTCAGGACATGAGCTTCTTCCTTCCTGTCCCTGGCTGCACAGAATCCCTGCATAGAATTTTGAGCGTTCTGTTTATTAACGTCAGTTGAAGGAGATTGATATCTCAGGTGATAAAGGACGTGCAAGATACATCCTTGCTGAGCAGAAGCTGGTGCCCCTCAGTGGGGGTTGGGGGTGGAGTCAGTGGGTGGGGAGGATGCAGAGCCTGGCCACCCTCTGGGTGGGTGCTCTGGCCGCATTCCCACGTGGCAAGCCTGAGCTCGGTGGCAGGGGAGGAGGGGCCCCAGGGGATGAAAGACCAGCCCGGCCACGGGAGATGTTGCCACAAGGAAGGAGATGGGGAGGGAGTTTGGGTAGAAAATTAAGGAAAGAAGGGGATTTTCAAAAGTTTGGTTTTATTTTTCTGATGTGAGACACTCAACCGCACTGACACACAGAAGGAGGGCCCCGGTGTGGAAACGAGGCAGATTCGCCCCCGCCCATGCCCTGGAGCGGCGTCATTCAGCCGTACGCAGGAGGGCGATTCTGGCGTGCGCTACCTCATGGACGGGCCTCGGAGCCGTGATGCTCAGTGACATAGTCCAGGTCCCGAAGGACCAGCCCCGTGTCCTACACCCGGTCCCTAGAGTCGTCAGACGCAGAGGGAGAAGGTAAAGCGGTGGCCGTCGCCTCGGGGCTGGAAGTCCTTGTGTAACAAGGGCAGAGTTCGGTGTGCAGAGATGACCAAAGCTGCAGGTGACAGTGCTGGTGGTCGTCCTGCGGTGTTGCTGTGCTTGGTGCCCCTGAACTGGACGCGTAAAAACGGTGAAGATGGCAAATTTTACACTCTGTGTGTCTTACCATGTAGTTTTTCATTGAAAAAACTGGAAAAGGACCAGGAGGCAGAGGCAGGGGCAGCCCAGCATCTCCCCCACCCAGGGTCACCAGTGGGCAGGAAGGCAGGCTCACCTGGACAGCCTGGCCCCAAGGTCAGGGAAGGGTAGGTTGTGGGTGGGTGGCAGTGGGAAGGCCATCTCTGGGGAGGTGACACCTGAGCAGGCCAGGGGAGCCGAATTCCAGGCAGTGCGTGAACGTGTGGGGCGGGGCCGCGTGGGGCGGGCGTGCCGTGCCCTCGTCCAAACTGTTCTCACAGAGGCCGTGGGGTGTCAGCAGCCAGCTCAGGGAGGAAGGGGCCTGGTCAGTGACCTGCAGCTGCAGTGACACCGAGCTCCTGCGGTTGTGGGGTTCCCTGGCGTCCAGACACGGGGCAGGGGGTCATCAGGGGCCCAGGGCTAGCATCTCAGGCTACACGGTGGGGCTGGGCCCCCAGGGAACCCCCGAGCCAGGCGGCATAGATAGCCAGGACTCCCCGCCGCCAGCCACAGTGACTTCCCTCCCCCTGGTCCCTCCGGTTAGTCCCTCAGGTCTGCGGAAACTGGCCAATTGTTTGAGGCTGGAGCTGGGGGGCAGGGCCCAGGGCCTCCAGGAAGCCCCCAGCGGTGCTCTTTGCCACTTTCCACAAACCTGCACCCCGGCAGGATGAAGGCACTCAAGGCAGCTCTGCTTGCCCTGCTGTTGTGCAGGCAGCCAGGTACTGGGGGCGAGGGGCCACCCTGGAGCAGGGCGAGGACAGCAGAGTCCAGGCCCCCAGGGACCCCAGCCTGAGGACGAGACTCAGTTTGGGAAGAAAGAGGGAGTGAGGCTAGAGTCTGAGGACAGACGGAGGGGGATGGGAGACCCCTGGGCTCCCACGGACCTCCAAATTTCCACAGCACCCCCTGGCCCCCCTCCACTGCCCCAGCCAGTCCTGGGGGAGGGGCATGGGTTCCCCTCCCCTCAGCCCAAGGCTCGTCCTCTCTGAAACTCAAGCTTCAGGGTTCCCTACCCTCGCCCAGCCTCAGTTTCCTTTTCTGTACCATGGCTGGCCCTCCTGAGGGTTGGGGTGGGGCTGCTGGAAAGGGCCAGCCCAGCTGCCGGAGTAGTGAAGACTGTGCCGGCCGCACTGGGTGAGTCAGCCGGGCTGGGCCCGAGGAGACCCTGAGGCCACAGCAGCCCGGGACACAGGTGGGGGAGGACAGGTCTAGGGTGGGGTGCGGTGCCCCCCAAGAACATGTCCTCTGTACCTGAGCAGCGGCGGTTTACAGGCATCCCTGCACAGCCAGGGAGAGGACAGGCACAGGACACCCAGGACTACACGGAGGAGGACGAGGACGAGGAGGATGAGGGGGAGGACGAGGACGAGGACGAGGAGGCTGGCATGGTGGCAGGCAGCAGGGGCAGAGGTACCCGCCCCCCTTCCCCCACCAAGGCACCTGCTGCTTCTTTCAGCATTTCTTGGGGCGCTCCTGCTCTCAGGCGAGGAGCGGGCTGGAGAGATGCGCGGCCAGATGGCAAAGGCCACCTGTGGGCCCACCTTCCAGGGGAGGGGGAGGGGGTGAGGTGGGGGCCCTGACACTCAGCAGTCAGCATGCCCTCACCTCTCACCCTGACTGTGACCTCGGCTGCCATCCAGAGTCGGGACCTAGAGAAGAAGGCGCCACGGGGAAGGCAGTGGTGCTGGGGCAGAGAGGGGTGCAACGCAGCCCTGGGGTGGAGAGGCCAGTGGATGCCAAGGCCCTGGGTGTTGGTTCCAACCAGAAAGAGGAGAGCAGTCTGGCCCCGGCAGGGCAGGGTGGGAGGGGAGGGGAAGGTGGGACCACCCTGGGGCTCCTGCAGGGTATGGGGAGCCAGACAGAGGCTTAGAACAGAGCACGAGGGAGAGGAGAACCCCATCCCCAGCCCTCACCCTGACGCCCCCCCAGGTGGCTGAGGCCAGCCCCCTCTGTCATGCCCACAAGGGTAAAGTGGCGCTCTCAGTACCATCGACCTGCGTGGCCTGCAGCTGGGCACACCTCTGCCTTCCACCCCCAGCATGCCTGTCCCCACAGCCAGTGCCCACCTCCACACTCCCTATGGGCTCTCACCCCCCCCAGGCCGTGGCCAGTGTGGGTTCTGCTGGCCAGTCCTCAGAAAGTTCCAGGGGGCCCCGCAGGGCTGGCTCTGTGGGCACCAGCTGAGCTGGGCAGGCGGATGGGCGGGCATCGGGAGGTCTGGAGGAGAAGAGGCGGGCCCGGGAGCCGGGGGCTCGGGGACTGTGGCTGCATGGGAGCCCGCCTGTCCCCAGGGCTGCAGTGCTACTCCTGCCAGAACCTGCACCAGCAGGAGCACTGCGACCAGACGCGCAGCTGCCTCCTGAGCCAGCCCTTCTGTAAGACCATCATCTCTGAAGGGGACACTGGTGAGTGGCATGCAGGCACCCGCAAGGCACACGCCCTCGAGGAACCTTGCCCCTGTCCAGACGTCCAGGGTGACTCGCCCTCTCTCCACCCCCTTCCCAGAATCGGGTCCTCTGACCAGTTACTCGGTATGGTGTGCTGACAAGTGTGACCCCATCACCAGGATGGCAGAGGGGACCCTGATAACCATGACCTGCTGCCAGACCAGTCTGTGCAATGCTCCACCCTGGCAGAGCCGGCCAGGTGGTGGGGCAGGGGGCCCCCAGGGCAGCCCTGAAACTGTGGCCACTGCCCTCCTGCTCAGCCTCCTCCCTGGCCTTGGGGCCATGGGGTCCTGAACACAGCAGCTCCCCTCCACCCCAGCCCAGCTCACCCCGGGTGGCCAGCACCGTGTCCCAGGCCGTCCTCTGCTGCCGGCCTCCCCCCACCCCACCAGCTTTGGAGAATAAACTTGGAGAGCCAGCACGGCTCCTCCCAGCCCCTCTGCGTGTCCTCAGTCTGGCCTCCTTGCCCGCCTCTACCACTGCTTGTGCCTGGTGTGCCTAGGGGAGCCTCACGCCCTTCTCTCCCCAGCTGCCTGCCTCCATCCACTCATCTGCCTCCCAGCCCACCTTGAGGGGCTTTTGGGAGGGAGGCTGCAGAGGCTGGCCTGGGCATGGGGTGGAGTGAATGCAGGGAAACTGAGAGAGGAGGAAAGGGCGAAACAGGAGGGTGGGCAGAGGTGGGACTTTCCAGCCAGCCCCTCAGCCTGATGGGTGTAGATTGAGGGGAGTGGGGGTAGGGGGCAGTATATGAGGAGGGGCCCAGAACAGGCCTGGGGGTTCCTGAGAAGAGCACAGAGTGGGAGGGGGTGGGTAGGAAAGCCCAGCCCTCGGTCCCCGTGGCTTCCTCAGCATCTGCTCCCGCTGAGTGGGGCTGTGTGCTGCTGCTGCACACTTCGCCCTTCTTAACCACACCAAACTCTGCTTCCTCCAGGAGCTTGTGCCAGGACAGAGCCCGGGAGGCAGAGGGAGGAGGCCTGCCCTGGGCCTCAGTCTCTTCATCAGAGCAGTCTCTCCAAGGAACAAGGCTTAGCAGACCCTCCCCCAACCCCAGCACAACATCCCTGGGAAGTCTGGGGCCCTCTTCTGCCTGTTGTTCCCCGGCAAGCAGCGCAGCGTCACCCCACCCCCACTCTCTCCGTTCTCCCCTTCCCTTCCTCATTCACAGAAACCTCAAGGTCTAGCTGGAGGTGAAGGGCAAATCCCTTAGGTGAAGGTGGCGTGCCTTCTTCCCCTTCATCTCTTCTGCTGGCTGGAACGATAGCCAGAGCTCAGCATCCACCTTGTACCATGAGGCAGCACACATGGTACAAGGCAGGGCAGCCTGGTGAAGGGTCCCGGGTCACGGGTGACCTGGAGCCACTGCACCAGTCCCACACTGCCTGACCCAGCACCCCATCGCCTGGTAGGGAGGTGCACCTCTGTCGCTCTGCAGCTGGTTATTTCAGGTTGCTCTGTCACCTGCAGTTTTACTCACTCTCACACACACCCATACATGTGCACACTCATGGGCACACCCTCCCACAGAGCCTCAGGTAAGGGCTCCACCCTGCAGCTCAGATACTATTGAGGCTTCCCAGTGTGACTTGGGCCCAATATGGTGAAGGGGAAGGCTGAGATGCCAGTGGCCAGGCCTCGAGTCTGAGTTGGCTGTTTCCCCACTGTGTGACCTTGGCAAGCCGGTCAGCCTGTCTGCGCTCAGGTCCCTGCTCTGCCCCTGGGTCAGGGCTCAGGCCCTTGAGTTCTCACTGTGGAGGCATTCCTTCCGTCCATCTGCCCCTCTTCCCGGCATTGGGTCAGCCCTCTGGCCCTTCTCCCTTTAATGACCCCCATCCCACCCACTGGCCCCTAATGAGGAAGAAACAAATGAGCTCTTTAGGCTGAAAGACCCCTTCCCAAGGTGCCTCACCCCCCAAACCAGTCCCTGGGGCCACATCAGGACCCTGTGTCCCCCACTCCCTGGCGCCGGGAGGCAGCTCAGGGTGGACACCGTGTTCCCTTCTTTTCTGGGCTCAAACGACCTGCCAGCTGGAGACTGTGGCTTCTGGGATCCACCCACCCGGGATCAGATCTTCCTTAGGCTCCCCTCCCATGCCACCTCCAACCTCCCCAAGACACCGGCTCCCCCCCACCTCCCGCCCCAGATCCATTTTCTCCTGTGCATCTGGGTGCCCCGCCTTGGGTTACCTGCCCTTCTTTGCTCCCCCCACCCCACTCAGTCTTGGCTCCTGGGAAATTCCTTCTGCCAGCACAGGAAGCAGGTGGCCGCGGTCTCATTTCCTGTCCTTGTTCCAGACCTTGAGAATGGGGTGTGAATGACGCAAGGACCCAAAGTAGGATATTCCTGAGGACGGAGATTCTGAGCAGCGCCCTCCCCCGCCCCCGCCCCCCCCCCCGCCGAGAAGGCCGGGGACTGCAGGGGCTGCAGGTCCCGATGGACCGGGACAGGTCCGCGCTCCCAGGTCCGGCCAGGAGCTTGCCGAGCAGAGAGAACTCGTCTGCGTCGCGGAGCAGGGCGCGGGTCTGCCTAGCGGTCCCGCCGGGGCGCGAGCTCTGCGCGGCAGGCGCTGTCCAGCACGCAGGCGTCGACGTCAGAGGCCGCAGGAGCAGGAGGCTCGCGGTTGTGTTCAGGAGCTCCGAGCGCGGCTGCCCGCGGGACCAGGGCTGGGTCTCCAGGCCTCGGAGAATCGGCGGGGATGGGGGGCGCTATGCGTGGAGTAGCGTCCGGGAGCGTGCACTCGGGGTTCCCGTTACTCACGTCAGCATTCCCGCCAGAGAGAAACCCGAGATGGGCGGGGAGCAGGGGAGAGTGCTGGGGCGCAGGGGAGAGCGAGGGTGGGACCCTGGCTGGTGTGGCTCCGGTGGGCGCCGGCCTCCGAACCTAAGGTTCGGAATGGATGCCCGGTCCGCGCACGTGCCTGGGTTGCCGGTTAGTCTCCGGTCGGGGGCGCGCGAGAGGCAATTGACCAATGTTTCTCTCCCACTCTTTCTCCCGCCCCGCTCTGTAAAAATGAATAAATAAAATCTAAAAACTATATATTGAAAAAAATAGAGTGAATGGGTGCCCCAGGGGTGGAGGAGGGGGCTGAGGGGTGAGAGGCGCCCGAGAAACCAGAGACGAGTGGGAGGAGCCGGCTCGGGGGCGGAGCCCTCCGCAGCGTACCACCGAGAGGCCCGGAGTCCCGCTTCCTAGAGCGGCCCGGGAAGGGGCGTGGCCCGTGGCTGGCGCGTGCGGCAGGCTCGGTGGTGCTGCTGCTCCGCTAGGCTACGGTTGTGCGGCGGGGCTCCGCGGGGCTAGCGCCCCTTCCCCGCCCCGCTTTCAGCCACGGACTCCCTGGGTCACTCCGGCGTGGCGTGGGCCCCGGCACAGGGCGGCGGCCTTCCCGCCTCGGCTCCACGCGCCGCCGGCGGAGGGCGAGGCTGCTCGAGGACCAGCTCCGCGCGGATCGAGGTGAAGGCGTAGCCCCTGGTCCTGCGCGCGCGGCCGGCGAGGCCCTGTCGTGGGCGGGGCGCTGCCCAGCTCGAGGCCCCTCGCATCTGCCTCAGCAGAGCCGCTGGCCGCTGCAGGCCAGGGCCCACCAGACTGGGTGCATGTTTGCCCCTGGATCTCAAACCACTGGTGATGCGGTCTCTCCGTGAGACCCAGGCTCCTGCAGACAGTTGGAGAGGGGACCGGGCCGAGTGAGGGTTCCGGGAAGCCGAGAGCTGCGTGGTCCAGAGAGCAGCAGAGCGACACCCTAGTTGCACAGCTGGTACCAGCACCCAGCCAGCGCTCGCGTCTGCTCTGGCAACGTGGACTGAGTTGTCTGTCCCGGACTTGTGATGTCAGGGGACAGAGATGGTGACCTCTGTCTACTCCGTTTTTTAACAATGATGTTACTCTGGGGTGTGCACAGTGCGTAGAGAAGTGAATGAGTCCAGCCTCTGCCATGAAGCACCTAACAACTGCTGTGCACGGTGCGGGCCGTGCTTCCACAGGCACCCAGGACTGACCTGTCGGTGGGACCGACTGGTTCCTGTTTGCACTTGTGAAGTTGGGGTGCTTTTCGGTGGTATCAGGGAGCAGGACTATCAGGTTTTAAGATAGTGCAAGCAAGAACCTGGTTGGTTACCTGGGGCTTTGGGCTTCCGTGGACACGTTAGCTCGGGGAAGTGCTACAAGGAAAATGAGCAGCGAGTAGGGCAGGGACGCCTCTCTGGGAAGGGCCTCCCAGCCAAGCTCTTCGTGAGACAGGCCAGCCCCACCAAGGCCTGTTCCCAGGCCCTGTTTCCAGAAGCAATCAGGCACTGCGGCAGGAAAGACTGGGCCTGTTTGGGGACCTGAAGAGGGCTGGATGGCTGGAGGGAAGTGCAGGGTTGGCCACTGATGCTCCAGGGCCAGAGGGACAGGAGTGTATGGGGCTTGCAAGTGTGAGGAAGCCACTGGGACTTGAGCAGGGGCATGACAGGGCTCACTGGCTGCTGGGCAGGAGGAACCGTGAGGGGGCCCGGAGCCAGGCTGAGAGCAGGGCAGACCCCAGGGAGCCAGCACCACGTTTCGTGCACCTGAGGGTCCAGGCCCAAGGCGGTGGGTGGCACCTTCCATGAGGGGCACATGTGGCTCCAAAGACATGTTGTCTGGTCACAAATGTAGGAGGTGAGAAAGATCAAGAAACTTCAGTTTGGGGACCACAAAGTGGATGCTGGTCCATGGTGCAGGTCAGCCCTCCTGGAACAGGTGTGGAGACCTCCTGCCCCGGTAGGGGAAGGAAACTCTGTGGTTCACAACCGAGTAGATGCCATTTACAGAGATGAGGACGCAGTTCAGAGTGCAGGGGGCCGGGCTCCCAGGGACCCAGTGTTCTGTGAGGCCACATCCAGTCTGAGATGCTCGTTAGATGTCCAGGTGGCAGGACAGGAGTAGGGGGGCTCAGTCCCTCGTCAGGAAAGAGCTCAGTGTGTCCCGGACGCCCGTCTGACGCTCGGGGTCATGCCTCTCTGGCCGCTGCAGGGTTGCTGCCACTCCGCCTTCTGTTGCAGGGTCCTGCTCGAGCTTCCACAGTGAGCTCAGAGTAGCGAAGAGCTGTGTCTGAGGCAGGACCTCTCTGAAGAAGTGGCGCAAAGAAAGAAATTTGTCCATCCGGAGAATGGTGCTGCGCCTTTCCCATTAGCCCTCACAGGCTTCCCCAGCCCTTCCCTGGGAACAGAAAGATGGAAAAGCCCACAGGCAAAAAGAAGACACAGGGCTCAAAGGAGCACACGGCTGTGCAGAGGGACTCTGCCAAGGACCAGAAGGTGTCCAGGGGCAAAGGGCCCAGCAGGAGACCTGCTCTGGCTAAAAAACACAGTAAGGAGCCCAGCCTGAGCCCTGAAGACGAAGCCCACATATTTGATGCCTTCGATGCTTCCTTTAAAGATGACTTTGAGGGGGTTCCCGTATTCATTCCTTTTCAGAGAAAGAAACCCCACGAGTGCAGCGAGTGTGGGCGCGTCTTCAAGCACAAGACAGATCACATTCGCCACCAGAGAGTCCACACCGGGGAGAAGCCCTTCCGGTGCGCTCAGTGTGGGAAGATGTTTCGGCACAGCTCCGACGTCACCAAACACCAGAGGATCCACACGGGAGAAAAGCCCTTTAAATGCGGTGAGTGCGGAAAAGCCTTCAACTGCGGCTCAAATCTCCTGAAGCATCAGAAAACTCACACTGGAGAGAAGCCGTATGAATGTAAGGAGTGTGGGAAGACCTTTGCCTACAGCTCGTGTCTCATTCGCCACCGGAAACGGCACCCCCGGAGGAAGCACTGAGCACAAGGAAGCTGTCCACGCAGCTCTCTCGCTGCCGCCTCTGCCGGGCGCCCTCTGTGGCTGCGGCCCTCTCGCCTGCTCCTTGAGGACTTTGGTCTGCAGCCTCTTGGCCCACTGGGTCCCCAGCCCGTCCCCATGCAGGTGGCAGGAGGCCTGTGGCCCCGAGCTAGACAGCAGTCTTCTAGGAGGACCCGGTGCCCTCCAGATAGGACCGGAGCCCCGCTGTCCCCTCTCAGCTGGCTGCAGTGACCGTCCTTTTCGGGCTGCAGCACCAGCCTTTGAACTCAACCCCGTCCCCAGGAACTAGACGCCCTGTGTGTCCTCCCGGCCCAGCCACCACCCCAGATAAGCGACAGATGGACCATGTGGGGCATGGCTCCTCGGGCCGGAATGCCGCTACGTGGGAGCTTCCTTCCGTGGCCACGCTCCGGGGCCCCAGTCTGCTGACGGCAGCATCCACCCAGCCTGTATCTGCCACCCAGGAGCCTCCAGCACCCGGCCCTGTCCCCTGCCCCCCAGGGCCTAGCTCTCTGTGCAGGTGAGTTTTGCTTCTCTGCGCCTGGCCCCCAGGTCCCACCCTGCCTCCAGTCAAGTCCACATGCCGGGCCTGCCTTGCTTTCCCTCAGGAGTGGTCTGCATGGGGCTCTGCTCTCCAGGGCAGTGCCGCTTGTCCCAGAATCTCTAGACAGTTTCAGGGGGCGAGGTGACTGTCAACCAGGAGACGATACGGCTTTTTATTAGGGAAATGATAATACCTACATTTTCACCTTATTGGACCCAAAAAACTAATAATGGCCCGAGGCTTTGGGGATTCTGTCTTGTGAGAAGGCCTGAGCTTGGGGAAGACAGGCTGCTCTAGCAGGCAGCCCCAGACCACGGGAGGGCCTCCAGGTGGACTGGTTCTACTCCTGATCTTTCTAGAAGCTGTGACATTATAACACCTGCCTAAGTTGGGCCCCGGCTGGCCCCCAGGGTGTGCCGAGGAGCATTCCCCACCCCCCACCCGTGATGCACTCCCACTGTTCCAGAAATGAGACCTGATGAGGCAAAACTGTTCAGAAGCAGGTGCCAGAAGCTGGCTTGGGGAGACATGGACGTGCACCCCGTGTTCAAAGGACGTTCCCAGGACATTTGGCAGACCTCAGGTCCAGGCACCTACTGGGCAGCAGGCCCGCACCCATGTCAAAGCCACCCCGTTCTATGGAGGCCTGTGGCCAGCCTATACCGCGTTCTGAAGCACAGGGTCACCGTGCCTGCAGCTCATCCTCGGGTGTCTTGCAGAGACAGAGTGACTTGGTGCGGGCATGTGCACTGAGAGTGACCGAGTGAACTGGCGAGAGTCCGCCGTCACCGGGCCCAGGGCACAGGCCCGCAGACATCTTCTGTAAAGGGCCAGACCGTGCCTGTTCTCATGGGCTCTGCAGCCGTAGGTCCCTTTCATCACTCAGCTCCGCTGTGGCCTGTGACAACAGTTACCCGCGGTGCGGTGGCGGGCGAGCTCAGCCGTGTGCCTGTGAAGTTTTCTTTACAGAGACGGGCAGGGCCGCCTCTTCTAAGTGCAGGGTGTGTGAGTCACCCCGCCCCGGGAGCCATGACGCACCTAATCACACACAGCGTCGCTACGGAATGCACACTGCGCGTCACAGCGTGCCGCTTGTACGTGGGCAAAGGGCCGTTTCCATGTCGCCGTGCTCTGTGCCATCGTGCATGGGCAGCACTGGTTTTTACGGCCGCATCACGACCCACCAACCAGGAGAGCTGATCTCACCCCTTCCTAGCAAGGGCACACAGGCTGTCTCTGGTTCCCGTCGTCATGAATAATGCTGCATCACATGTCTTTCCACACTCAGGGCCGACAGGAGGGTCCCCCAGAGGGGACTGACAGGCGGAGGTGATGCAGGCACACCCCTTCCTGCGGGTGTGCTGCTCAGGCACCCAGCAGCACGAAGATGGCCGGCGCCCCGGCCCCTCCAGCAGCAGCAGGTGGGTCCTGGTCCTTGCCAGTGCGGTGGGAGGGAGAAAAGGAGTGCTAATGAGCTGCCTCTGGTTTCTGGAGACGCAGCGGGCGGCCAAGGGCACGAGCTCTCGGGTCAGGGGCTACCAACCTGACCCCCTGCTCTGGAGCCATGGGACCTTGGGCAGGTCACTTAGCCCCCTGTGCCATGGTTTCCTCAGACGTGAGATGGGGCACCTGCCCCAGCCCAGTGACTTCACGTGCGAAGGCCTCGGGACAGCACTGGCCAACCCGAAGGGTGGTCTGATGGCTATCGGCTCTCGTCCCCTGTGCTCTCTGGGGAGCATGCTCCCCTGCAGGCCCATGGCCTTCGCTGCCTCCCCCAGGAGGGGGCAGCAGCTCCCTCCAACTAAATCAACCTGGGGAGCAATAGAAAGGCACTTAATGAAGTAATGCCCTTGGGAACTTCTTTACCAATACAGTGTGCGGTGACCAGAGAAACCACATCTCACACTACACAGTCTTTCTGGCCTCCTGTTGTGTTGGGCACACAGACGGGCCATTTCCCATTGCTGCTATGGCGGCGGCACAGGCCGATGGTCGATGGCTGAGTCCGGGCGCTCCAGGTGGCAGGGAGCCGAGTTCTGCTCCTAACCTCTGCTCTTGCGTTTTTTGTTGTTCCAGTGGAACTCACCTGCATTCCAGGAAAAGGAAACTGTGTAAGTAACCTGCCTGGAAAAACACCGATAGTTATAAAATACGTAAGCTTCAGTGATGGCGAACATGCCACTCAGCGGAGCGAGTACCAGACGGGCTGCTGTCACAGTGAGCGGGAGGGCTGGGGTCCGAAAGCTGAGCACCGACTTCCACTGTCCTTCGGAGGAGGACAGGAGAGTGCAGGGGGGAGACACAGGACAGCCACCGGTCACGGGGACGGGCACCGCCGAGGGTAA
Organism: Macrotus californicus; assembly: GCA_007922815.1. Classification (NCBI taxonomy): domain Eukaryota; kingdom Metazoa; phylum Chordata; class Mammalia; order Chiroptera; family Phyllostomidae; genus Macrotus; species Macrotus californicus. The sequence continues at coordinate 15,276 of VMDR010001478.1, read as the reverse complement.
AAATGGACAGGCTGGTTCTTTGACAGGACTGAGAGCTGAGCGGGGACAGTGTGTCACAGGAAACACCGGCATGCTTTTACTGGTGTCAAGTGCAAAACTGGGCAACACTGAGCAGTATGGGGTGTGGGACACACAGCAGAACCAGAGGCGGGAAGAGCGGCTGTCACCGAGCTCGTGGCAGGCAGGCCCCCGGGCTAGGGCCCGGTGTCAGTCCGTTGCTCTGGAGTACACCGTATACACGCTGAGTCGCGTGTCCGATATGTTTCCCAACTGAAGCTCAGAAAAGAATTAAGCGCTCTCCTGGACACCCTCTTGCCATCCAGGTGTGGGGTCTGCAGTTTAAGCCATATACTCCCCGCCTCCCCATCATCAAACTGTTTCCTCACGTCCATAGTTGGCTTTTACCCGGCAAAGGAAGCAGATAGTAATCATGCTTTTTTTTTAAAGATTTTATTTATTTATTTTTAGAGAGAGGGGAAGGGAGGGAGAAAAAGAGGGAGAGAAACATCAATGTGTGGTTGCCTCCTGAGCGCCCCCTGCTAGAGACCTGGCCTGCAACCCAGGCATGTGCCCTGACTGGGAGTCGAACCTGAGACCCTTTGGTTCGCAGACCAGTGCTCAGTCCACTGAGCCACACCAGTCAGAGATAACTAACTACACTTCTTCATTCAAGAGGCGTTTCTTGTCTTTTCAGGTTGTGAGAGCAGACTGTCCCCAGAGCAAGATGTTTCCAATGAAATGTGCGTAAAGAGGAACCTCAAAACTAACAAGAAAGTTCCCACATTCCTGAGTCCCTCCAAGGAGGAACGGAGATCAAGGACAAGAAAGGAAAGCTCAGTCCAGCCTCTCAGGCTGAGGGACAGGTGGGGACCCAGGCGTGGAGAGGGCTGTCCCTGCAGGAAGGGACACGCCTGCAGACGTGAGCAGGGCAGCATTTCGTCTGGGAGCCCCGGGAAGGCAGGGGCTTGGGAGAATTGGCATCAACTGCAGGCCTTCCCGGGGCTTCCAGGCTGCTCAGGGGTGAGCAGGCTCACGGCTGCATGTTCTCACCCCGCCCAGCAGGCACCTCAGCTCAGTGTCAGCCGGGTATTCTGGGGAATGCTGCAAGCCAAGAAGATCCCTGGCCAAAGGCCGGTTCAGAACCCAGACCTCAGGGTGCCTCCCCATCGTCACAGGAGGATGGACAGCAGCGATCCCAGACCCATCTCGGGGTGGCTCGGTCACACTGCTGGCTCCACCACGGTCCAGCGCAGAGAGCACAGGGATGGCTCCAGGGGGGCCTGGCGTCTGGGCGCAGGCCACACACGACCTTGAACAGACACGGGGCTGCCTGCAATGTCCCGGCAACTTGACGTCAATGGTGCTGCATGCCGGCATTCTGTGAGCTGTGCCAGCATCTGCTCCTGCAGGCCTCACCCACCTCAGCCTGAGGGCAGGTGGGGAGCCAGCACTGCCAGACAGCAGGCACTGAGGACCACGCTGGCCCCTGGTTGTCCTTGCAACAGGGCCCACTGCATTCCAGTGGGTAGCAGGGCATCCCCTGGGCTCACTTCTAGTGACCTCTTCTGTCATATCCAATCTGGGCACCAGGATATGTTCACTCGGTACCTCTGCCAGTGAGCGAGATTCCAACAGGCACTGCAGAGGAGACGGGAGTCGGGCTGGGCCTGCAGCCTCAGCACCAGAGAGGAAGCTCATGGCCCTGCAGGCACGTGGACATTTGCTCTGGAGCAGGACAGAGGGGTGAAGTGGGTGTTGCTGAGGCCCAGGGAAGCAGTGTTGGGACCAGAGATGGAACAGGCTGGGGGCCAAGGTGGCCTCCGGGTCCACTGCCTGCGGACCCCTATGCACTGAACTCGGAGTCCTCGTCTCCCGATTCTTCCTCGCATGCTCCAGCCACCTGTTGTGTGAACTACAGGGTGGTCCTCCTTCTGGCCAGGGTCCTGCCAGGATCCAGGCTTGGCCAGGGAGACAGGGCTGGCACTGCTGCCCACAGTCCCCTTCAGACACCATAAACATGGGTTCCTGAGGCCGGAAGTCACCATCCCCTTGGGGCTAGCACCCAGAGTGCTTCAGCTTCAGCATGCACCTTGGTCTAGGCACCGGGGTGCCTAGTGTGGGTTACATGCACCGCTCCAGGGTGCCCTGTCACACCACATGTGCCCCGGATCACTGTCCCCTTACCCACATGGCATTCTGGTTGTGTTTCTCGTGTCTCTGGCTCTTGGTGTGAGCATGCTTGTTCCTGGTGGCTTGAGTACTCTGCATTGGCCTTCTCATTGGACTCATGTAGTCCCCCTGGGGAGTGCGTCCGTGCCCACACAGCTGGCAGCTCAAGGCGACCGCAGTCCACAAACTCTCACCCGCAGCTGGTGGTCTTGGGCCCAAGGTGGTGCAGACACTCGCTAGTCTGGTGTCTACTGCTTATTTTTATTGGCTGGAAATTTAACTCCAGCCAGTCAGAGCTGCTGGACTTTTACTTGGTGATCCCTTCACTCCTTTGGTCCTTATTAAGCAAATGTGCTCTGCCTGGGCTGGGTGTTCTCTCTGCTTGTTGTGGCTTCCTGTGGCCGAGTGTCCCCATGGTCTCCCCTCCCAGGCGGCACACTGGTTCCTGTGGAGGCAGCACCCACCCCTGCCTCCCACTCAGCGCGGTGCCCAGTCCTGCTGCCTGCCGGCGCTGTTTTCTGTAATAAACGTCCGCCCTGACCCCTGCACCGCACTCTGTCAATCTGTCTGCAGCCGTGGGAACGCTGGCACTGGCCAGCACAGTCAGAGACCCAGCTGGTCACTGCCTTTCATGGGCCTCTTAAGGGGCAGCCTCACATGAACCAAACTCTCAAGAGACGACACATAAATCAGAAAAGGAGTAAGTGTCCCCCTGCACACACCACTTTTGTGGTCCTCCATGCCTGGGGAACTAAGTTCGGGTTTGCCGGTTGCTTGGTGCCTGCAGTCCTTACTCCCGGGGAAGGGGTGGGGGCCTGGGATCCCCCACCTGAGGTCCTGATCTCCGAAGGGCTGGGGCGGCCCCTCCCGCCTCCTTGCTCAGTCCACCTGCTCAGCAGGGGGGAGTCAACCACGCAGAAGGGTTCGCAGACAACGCCTGGGGGCATTTTTGTTTGTCAACTGAGGGCAGGTGCCCCTGGCACCTGGTGGATGAGGACAGGGACGCTGCTGGGTGTCCCACAGGGCGAGGGCCAGGAGTTGGCCGGGCGGGATCCGATTAGACCCGGAGGTCAGGGGAGCTGCCGGCCAGGCTTTAATTTAGCAGCTGGAAGCCAGGAGAGGCAGCTTTCGGCAGAAACCGGGGCACTTGCTTGGCGAGGTGCCCGTCCAGGCGGCGGAGCCTGGTGGGGACGGGCGGGGGCGGGCGGGCCGAGAACGCGGCTGTGTCTCCGGGGGGGAGCAACTAGAACCCAGGTCCGCCCTCCTCGCCGAAACGACCCCGGCGGGGCGACCCAGGGCGGCCGGGCACGGGGAGGAGAGGGGACAAGCGGGAAAGGGGGCTCTGGGAGGTCAGGTCCGCCACTCCGTGAGCAGGACGTCCGAGACAACTCGGTCAAGCGTGTCCCCCCAATCGCAAGCCCTGGGGCCGCCAAGGCCGCAGTCCGCCGGGCGCCCAGAGAGGCCGGAAGTGAGCTCGGCGGGGGCGGGGCGCGGGCTCACTTCCGGCCGGCGCGGGCGCTGCGGCCACCTCGGGCTCGGAAGGTGAGTAGGCGCCGGGTAGGGGCGGGGGCGCTCGACGCGGTAAGCGCTGGCGCCTGGTCCCCGCGAACCCTCCCCGGGGCCGCCGCCGCGTGACCTTGACCCCGGCCTGGGGGGGCGCGGGTTGTCGCGGAGAGGAGGCCTCCGCCGGGGGCCCCCTGGCGATGGCCGTGCCCGTTTGCGGGTCGCCTCGCCTCCCCACGCACCTGGAGCCCGAAGGACGGGGGCCGTCGTACCCACTTCGCAGACGGTAAACAGAGGCTCAGAGAAGGCGCTGGTCCCAGGGTCGCCGCCAGCGAGTGTGAGCACCTGACCTCAGCCCGGGCGGCTGCGCTCGGCCGCCGAGCGCCCCGAGGTCGGGCCCTTTCCCACCGGGCACCGGCTCCGCCTGGGAAGAGAGGGGCGGAGGCAGGTTTGCCCGGCCCGGTGGCCGCGGCGACAGCCAGGGCGGGCCGAGCTCGCCCTCTCCCAGAGAAGCCCGGGAAGTCCCCCGGTGCCCTCCGGTGTAACTTGGCGGCCCGCCCTGTGTCCACTCACCCGGCTGCCGCCGGCCTGCCCGTCCCCCGGAGGCTGGCCCGGAAGGTCGGCTCCATGTCCCCGTCTGAGCGCCACGGCAGGAACTGTGCTTCGTCGCGGTCTGGAAGAAAAGCCCTCACCCTGCACCAGCCATTCTTGCAAACCACGTTAAGGAAAAGTATCTTTGACCCCAAAAGCGGCCGGGCAAGGACAGAGGTCAGAGGTCAGGGACAGAGGTGTCCTCCGAGGGCTCTGCAGGGTCTGAGGAAGAGGGTTTTCCTTTCTGGGACCGCTCATTAAGCTTTAATCTAGAACGTCCCTGTTCCGGGAGACACAGTTCAGTTTTCCGCCTCCCCCAGGGCCAGCGGCTCCTGTCGTGGGGCAGGAGGTCCTTCTGGGAGAAGCAGCCTGCTTTTTTCTGGGGCGAGGCTGTGGGTTGGGGGACATTCCAGGCCATTTCGGGGACAGAGCTTATCGTGCGGTTCCTACGGGTGTGCTCGTGCTAGTCACGCGGAGCAACGTCTCGGCGGAACCGCCTTGCACCACAGGCGCCTCTGGGGATCTCGTTCTTCGTGCCCAGCTCCCCGGGGCTGCCGTCGCCTGCCGCCCACGCGCCCCTTCCGCCCCTCATCCTGCCCTGGCTTTCCTTCCCCAGGTCCCAGGCGAGCACACCTCCATCAGGCCTTGGGGAAGATGGCAGCCCTGGGGGGCTGTCAGCAGCCCCCTCGTGTCCCGTCTCCTGTTGGTCTCAAGTCACCGGGGACACCTGGAGCCCACCACCCGGAGGCCCAGCTCCGCTCCCACACTGGACAACATGGTACTGGCCCCCCTGCACCGCCGACCCCAGGGGTGGGAAGAGGCAGCTGGCCGTGTGCCGGAGCCGCTCCGTCCTCAGGTTCTGGTCGGGACTCAGGCAGCGCTAGCTGAGGCTGGGGGCCCAGCTTTGTGAGCAAAGGTTCCTCGGGGACAGTCCCCTGGGACTGTTTCCTTTGGGAGGGGCATCTGGGAAAAACCAAATGCAGCCTCAGTTCCTAGGTCCTCTGTGATGTCAGCGAGTCCTCACATCCTGCCCACCGCCCAACCCCCCCAAGACTTTGAACGTTGCATCCTGGCGTCTGGGCAGGCTGGTTTGGGTGGGGGCCCCAGGGACCTTGCTCCGCCCCCTGGGCAGGGCCTGGGGTCACCTAGGTGTGGAAGTAGCGGGGGGTTGTCCAAGCCCCGGGCACATGGTGCCCCTGGGTCCTGCCTGTGCTCAGAGGTCAGGAGCCCCAGGGTGGTGCCCATGTCCCCGTCCACAGCAGGCCTGGCCTCACCCCTCACAGCTGAGGACACAGATAGGCTGAGATTGGTGGGGAGGCAGCAGTTGAGTGCCAGGCTCTGGGCGGGTCATCTTGAAGCCCAGGGGCAGCCTTCCCGGGCAGGCACTTACAGACCAGAGAAGTCAGGGTGTCATGAGGTCACACACAGCTGAGGGACGTGGGTCACTGCCAGGTCCACTCAGTACCAGAACGGGAGCACCAGGCAGCAGCTGTGCTGTGCCGGGCCAGGCTGGTGGTATGGGGCCAGGGTTTGCCGGGCCAGCTGCCCTCCCTGCACCGTGGCTCCAGCGCCTCTCCCAGGGCTCCCAGCACCAGGCCCCCTGCAGCCATGTCCCCTGCCGTGTGCAGTCAGGACTTCGAGGCCTGCACTTTACTTCTAGTTTCTCCTGTCACCTTCAAAATGTCCTGGCAAGGTAGGACCTCCTGTCCCCATGTTTTTGATGGGGACATGGAAGCCCACAGGGCTCAGACCACATCAGTCTGACTCACCGTGCCCTTGGCCCAAGACTGGGCTCAGTGAGCCACAGCTCCTCCTCTTGAGTTGGGCCAGCAGGACGTAGGACTGGGGAGGGGCCATCCTGAAGGACGTGCTGACTGGGCCAGCCCTGCAGGAGGAGAGGCTGGTGCCCAGGATGAAGGCCCAGAGCCCACGCAGAGCGGGGCCACCTGGATCCGGCTCCACCTGTGGAGCCCAGCCATGGACGGCTCGAGCCTGGAAGGCCCTGAGCTACGGCCAAGTGCCTGGAGGTTTGGCCCCATGGGAAGCATGTGCCATGCCCAAAACAGATGGGGGCAGGGGTGCTCGCAAGGAAGGCAACCAGGGTCGATCCTGAAGGAGAGAGACGTGGGCAGAGATGAGGCCCCGGAGGGGGTGCTGTGTGTTGGGGTCGTGACCTAGGAGCAGGTGGCATTGTGCAGGCTGCTGAGAGCCCTGGATAGAGTGGAGGGGATGAGCCCCAGACCCTGGACCCCAGGCTCCCTCAGCCACGGCCCAAGGTGCTCTCCCAGCCCCCACAGGAGGAGGGCCTGGGATGTGGAAGACATGGGGGGTCCAGGTCAGCAGGGATGCACGCCTGCTGACTGGGTGAGGGAACAAAGTCTGTCCCAGGCGCCACCACTGCCGGGACCCTGGGCCCCTCTGGTCCCGGGCTCAGAGCTCACCTCTCCCCCCCAGGCCACTCGCCCATTTGGTCCCACTCCTCACACTTGTGGGTGCCACCCAGACCCCCACAGCCACCTGCCTGTCCAACTGGGGTCCCTGACTCAGCACCCTGCCCCCCGGGCCAGCAACTGGGGAGTCCCTGGGCCCCTCTGCTCCTGCTCTGCAGTGCCTTTGGCCTCCACACGTCCCCCAAATCAAGCTCTTGTTCCCGACCCCTCCTCCCCACAGCCTGGCCAAGGCAGTGCTGGTCCAGGACCCAGCCCCTCGCTCACCCCCACCCCCACGCCCCTGTCCAGGAGAAGCCCCAGGATGTCCTCTGGGCACAGCCCCCCACCCCACCCGGAGACCCCACAGGGGTCTGAGATGTGGCAGGTGCCACCTGACCTTGGCCAGCGCGGAGAAGAGCTGTGGAGCCACGTGGGCCTGGCGTCCTCACTCCTGTGGGGTCTGGTGGCACCCTCCAGAGCAGGAGCTCTGGCTTCCCTGAGTCTGGCTCTTGTCAGGCCCGTGCTCAGCCTGGTCCCCAGCACTGTGGCACCCCTGCCAGTTGGTCCCCTCGAATGGCAGAGCGGCCCCATGGGTGCCAGCTACCTCTCCCAATTGTCTTTTCAGATTCCGAGGTGGAGCCCGACCAGGCTCTGCCATCTCCCCACCTGCAGGATGCTGGACACAAGGTGGACCCAGAGGGAGGGGCGCTGAGGACCCTTCTGAGGGGTCTGCCCTGTAGACCCGTGTGTGTGGGCAGCCTCGGGCAGGAGGCTGCCTCAGAGCAGCGCGCAGGCCAGCCGCCGGGGGCCGGGTCCTGCCTGCCCAAGAGGGGCACCTGGCGCGTGACGCTCAGGCCCCTGGGAGCCTCAGGGACCACGGGTGACCCGGAGCTGGGGGACGGCTTCGGCCGGGGCTCAGGCCTTGGGGCCCTGCAGGGCGGCCCGCGCAGCGCGAAGCCGCACCGGTGCGAGGCCTGCGGCAAGAGCTTCAAGTACAACTCGCTCCTGCTGAAGCACCAGCGCATCCACACCGGCGAGAAGCCCTACGCCTGTCACGAGTGCGACAAGCGCTTCCGCGGCTGGTCGGGCTTCATCCAGCACCACCGCATCCACACGGGCGAGAAGCCCTACGAGTGCGGCGAGTGCGGCCGCGCCTTCAGCCACAGCTCACACTTCACGCAGCACCTGCGCGTGCACAACGGCGAGAAGCCCTACGCGTGCGGCGAGTGTGGCCAGGCCTTCAGCCAGAGCTCCAACCTGCTGCGCCACCGGCGGCTGCACACGGGCGAGAGGCCCTACGCCTGCAGCCAGTGCGGCAAGGCCTTCGTCTGGAGCTCGGTCCTCATCGAGCACCAGCGCATCCACACGGGCGAGAAGCCCTACGAGTGCGCCGAGTGCGGCAAGGCCTTCCGCGGCCGCTCGCACTTCTTCCGACACCTGCGGACGCACACGGGTGAGAAGCCCTTCGCCTGCGGCGCCTGCGGCAAGGCCTTCGGCCAGAGCTCCCAGCTCATCCAGCACCAGCGGGTGCACTACCGGGAGTAGCGGCCGCAGCCAGACCGGTGGGGTGCAGGTGGTGCTTCAGCCTCCTCACCCTTCCCAGCTGGCACCGCACACCCAGTGTGCCCAATAAATTCTTTTTAACTGATGGTAACCAGAGCCGCTCCCACCTGGGGGGGGGGGGGGGGGGGGCATGGGCTGCTTCCTATCCCTAAGGGCCTGTCTCGGGGAGGAGTGGCTTGGGGCCCTAAGACCACCCCCTCTGGTCTCCTGGGACATCAGGGGCTGTCTGAGCTCCCCAGGGACAGCCTGGAGGTGTCCTGAGTACCCAGAACCACACCTAGGGCATGGTCAGGCACCTCAGGGTGGGTATTAGCAGACGTAGAGACCCGGAGGGGGCTGGCTGAGGCCCCCACTCGTACTGGACATGGCAGTGCAGTCCCTTCACGAATGGGGAGAGTGCACGGAGCTCGTCCACGCAGCAGACCCCCAGGCCCAGTCAGTAGGCTGCCTGCAGGTCTGCTGCTCCAGCCTCAGACTCCTGGCCCTGGGGAGAGCTCAGCTAGGCGGGGATGGCCGAGTGTCAATCAGCCTGCGCCCGCCCCCTGTGCTGCCTGCTCCCTCCTGGACAGGGCAGCGCTGCCCCACATTCAGGAGTTCCAGTCCCCTCCCGAAGCTGCAGCTCAGAGCTGCACCTCAATTTTTGCCGCCTACTGGGACTCAGTCCACAGGGCCCTGTAGCTGAGCTACCACCCCTCTCCAGGCCACATTCCTGGGCCCTGTGGCCACTAAGTGCTTTGGACTTTCCACTCTGCACCCGCACTGGGTAAGAACCACCCCAGGGGAGAGGGCTGGAGGCCATGCTCTCTCTGGACATTAGCTTCCAGGGTCAAAGCACTCCTTGAGTCGTCCTTGCTGATGCACAACAGCACTGGCATCTTGGCATTCAGTCCCTCTGGCTCGGAAGACAGGCAAATGCAACTTCCTGCCTGCTCTCCACCCTCTCCTCCCCAGTGCAGCATGACCACGCCTCCAGGCTTCAGGGGGAGTGGCAGAGTCAGCCCGAACTCCAGGAGGGTCCTGTGCCCCCTCAGCACCAAGGCTGGGCTCGATGCCCACACAATGACCAGACCTAGCAGCACCTTCTGCTCACACCCAAGTCACAGCCAGGTAATTCACCCCAGAGTGAGGCAGACAGGAGGTTCAGCAGGGCAGAGAATTTTCTTGGGGTCGTGGTCCAAGTTTTCCTAGAGTAACTTTTGAAGTCTCATGTGCAGACGGTGCTGCATGACACAGCTCACGGGTCTCAGCACGGCCTGAGTGTGCAGGCCGCAGCAGCCCTGTGGGGACTCCAGGGCAAGACCCTGAAAGGGCTGTGCACTTGCCCCACAGGCAGGGCCCAGTGCAGTGTGGTTGGGGGAGGGGCTGAGGACTGTCTTCTGTCTGTGCCACCAGTCCCACCTTCTTGTTCCAGTTCCAACCCTTCTTGGTCTCCCTGCCTAGGTGGGGGTCTCCTGCTGATCTCAGCCAAGCCCGTGAAGCACTGGCCCTTGCCTTGCATTTTCTAGGACTTTGTTACACAAGGTGTGAGAACCCACCAAGGGACCTCCCAATACCACTGCGGGCACCTCCCAAGCCCCGCCCCAGGGGGGACATGCGGTGGAGCCAGAGTATCTGGATTTCTTCCCCAAACCCCCAAGGACGTTGACAATGCGCCTGGCTTGGGAACTTCTGGTCTCCTGCAGGCGCTCCTGCACAAGCAGACACCACCTGAACAGGCAACTTGAGCCGAAGGACATCTCTGGCTTGGGCCGGAATCTGCCCTCCCCGTGGAGATGGCCTGACGGCGCTTGCTCGGCATAGGTAGAGCCCCCAGGGTTGGAAGGTAGGATCGTACCCGGGCCCTATCTCCTGCCCCCTCTGGTTCTTTTCTAAGCAGTCAGTTTCTTCAGCTGATCGCCATGGACAGTAAGGCTGTCTCCCCAGCCCAGGCCGGCGTTCACTGTCCCTCGGGCCACTCCAACCACCCGGACCTCACCTCCCACGTCCCCGCCACTGTAGCCCAGCGAGGGCTTCTGGAGCTGTAAGTTGGATGCCCCCCCGCCTGCTTCCCGAGGCCCTTCCCACCGCATCAGAGCCCTATACGCCTGGCAGGCCCCTCGCTTCTCCCCAGGCTCTGTCTCTCAGACACCCTCGCAGAGGCCCGCGCCACGTCCAGCACCTCGGACAGCTCCAGGCTCTCGCACCAACCAGTCAGCCCTGACCTCTCCCAGCCCCAGTCTGTCCCCAGCAGTCCCCCAGGCCGGCCCCCTGGGCTGGTTCTCCCGATTGGGTCCCCGGGCCTGGTCTCTAGCAGGTCCTCCAAGCAGCGCGAAGCGCCCTGCGCACCTCGGCTCCAAGCGCTGCTGGCGTGCGGGCCCCTGCACCCTATTGACGTGGGGAGGGTGGGCCCAGACAGGATTTCCCCAGTGCAATTGGAACCCACATCTGCGGTGCTGGGGCCCATGCTTTCCTCCCACACCCCCCAGTTCGCTGTCACCATCGTGGACGAGCCATCCACTCGCTAAGTCAACTTTCAGCACAGTCGGTCCCCCAGGCCATCGCTACTCTAGCCTCACGGTGCCGCCGTTTGTGACCCACAGATCGAGGGAGCCCGTGCCGGGCGCTCCGGGCTCAGCGGGTTTCCCAGATTCACCCGAACCGTCCCGCGCGCCCTTGGTGGGCCCCTTCTCTGCTGCTCAGTGGCGCCCCCTGCCTGCTCAGGGGGGTGACAGCTTCCGGCCTGTCTCCTTGAAAACGTCTCTCTGGCCCCTCATCGGACCGAGTGGGTGGAGTCTCCGCCGTGGCCCCACCTCTGCATCTTCTTCCCGAGAACCGTCTAGAAGTCCCCCATTCGTCTCTGCCTCGCATCTGTCGCGGCTGTCGTCCGTTGTCCTGCCGGCTCTCGCTTTGCTGCGCGAGGGGTCCTCGGCCGTCCCGCCGCCACCCTCGCTCGCTCGCTCTCTGTCGCCTTAATTCAGCTCCTCGTCGTCGCTTCCGACGTGGCTGTCGCTTCTGATAAACGCCTTTCTTTTCGTAGGAATGCACACTGCAAACTGCTGTTTTTCCAAAAGCATTTTAAGGAAGGATGACCAGTGTGCAATGAAGTCCTAGTAAATTCTAACTTGTACGTGAAAGATGATTTTAAAATTCTAAATAGTTCCTTACTGTGAATGTTCACTTTGTGCGCATTTCGACTTCTTGAGGCTGGGCCACTCGGCCCACCGCAAACCTGCCGTGTCCTTTCTCGGCCGCACGGCCGCGCGTCCCCGCCGTCCCTCCCACCGCAGGCGCCCCGCGCGCCCTTCAGAGCTCGCCCGGCCGGCTCGCTCGGCCGCTGTCCTGGGGGAGGCAGCCGCCCCGGCCTGTCCCGGGCCCCCCCTGCTCCGCTGTCCCGCCTGCTCCGCACCTGAGCCCTGAGGGCCAGCTCGGTGGTTCTGCCGCGAGGAGACGCCACCCGTGGCCGTTCCGGTAACGGGAAGAGACGAGTCTGTGCTGGGGACGCGATCCGGAGCACAAGTCTCCGGGTTTTGGTTTGTTTGAAAGTTGACTTGAAGTATAACACTTTTTTTTAAAGATTTTTTTAAAGATTGTATTTTTTTTTTTTTAGAGAGAGAGCGGGGAAGGGAGAGAGAAAGAGAGGAAGAGAAACATCAAATGGTTGTCTCTCTCACGTACCCCACTGGAGACCTGCCCACAACTCAAGCGTATGCCCCCACCGAGAATGGAACCAGTGGCCTTTCTGGTCGCAAGCTGTTGTTCAATCCACGGAGCTACACCAGCCAGGGCATTAAAGATTTCATTGATTTATTTTTGGAGAGGAGAAGGCAGGGAGAAAGAGGGAGAGAAACATCAATGTGTGGTTGCCTCTAACGCGCCCCCTACTGGAGTCCTGGCCCAAAGCCCAGGAGTGTGCCCTGACTGGGAATCGAACCCATGACCTTTTGGTTCTCAGGCCAGCACTCAGTCCACTGAGCCACACCAGCCAGGACGTGCCCCAGACTTTTTGTGACAGTCCAGACAGTACAAGAACTCCGTGCGGAGACCGACACTGACAACCCTTTAAGTGTAGAGCCCAGGACTCCGCCCCACCTGGCTGAGCCCTGGGCTGGGCTGGGCTGGGCCTGGCCAAGGCCGCCAGCTGCCAGCGCACCTAGAACCGGCTGGAGCCTGAAACGCGGGCGGGTTGGGGGCTGCTGAGCTCCCGGGAGCATGAGTGGGTTGAGCTCAGAAGGGGACCGACCCGGGTTGTGTGGTGGGAGGAGAGGCAGGCCTGGCCCACCCGTGGAGGGCGCAGTCGGGAGGGGGCAATGGTACCCTCCAGTGGGCGGTGGCCTCAAAGGCTCCAAGCGCAAGGCCAGGCCAGCCTGTTGAGTGCCTTGTGGGCCAAGCAGCCCTCAGACCTGAGGTGTCCCACTGGGATGAGGTGGGGGAACCCATTTCTACTTTTTAGATTTAAAAACGTGTATGCATTTTGCATAATTTGTCAGAAATAAGTAAGACAGCCCATGGAGGGTGCGGACACAGTATTGACGGGAGCAGGGAGCAGTGATGCGGGGCTGGGCGGGTGGCCAGCTGGGGCGGGAGCTGCAGGGTTGGAGGGTGGGTGCAGGGTTCCCAGAAAGCTGCAGGGCTGCCCCCATTCTGCACCCGAGCAAGGGCGGCCTCCCGCAGGGCACACTGTCTGGCCCATAGCCACCCTTCACGCCTCAGGCTGCAGGAAGTCTGGTGTCTGCATTCAGTTCTCTGCTTCTGAGGCCTAAGGCTATATCTGGGCCAAAAGAGGTAACTGCTCTGGCACTGGGTCAGGACCGCTGTTGACCACCAGCAAAGGGCCGGTCCACTGCGGTCTGGCTCCCTCATCTCGTCCCTGGGTGGTGGCAGAACACTCTGGTACTTGAGCCAGTGGTGCCTGGGACGCTCTGGGCAGTAACAGGAGCCCACAGCCCCAGCGCTGACCATCGGTGAACACAGAGCTCTAGGGGCTCCGGTTTTCCGTCTGCACCGCAGCACCTGTCTCTGGGGTCCTGAGGTCAGGCTCACACAGCGCAGGGCTGATGGTGCGTGTGTGGGTGGCTGACATGAGGGCCAAGGGTTGGGCCTCACAGATGCACCCAAGGCGCAGGATGTGGCTCCCCCCGCCCCGATATTCCCCTGCTCCTCTCCACAGAGCGGCTTCCTGAGTCTGCGGCCTCCTTCTCCGTGGCGCTCCCCTTTCTCCACTAGTGTCGACTTCGTCATTCGCTCACTCCACAGTCAACTCGGTCACCAAACCTAGACCCACTTCCACGCCCTCATCCCTGCACCTGCCTAGATGAGGTGGAGCCCAGGTGGGAGACAGTAGAGCTGCCCCAGGCAGGTGCGTGGGAGAGGAGACTGGCAGAGTTGGGGCGTCTGGAATGCCTGTGGGAGCAGGAAGGCAGGTGGCACTGCTAAGAAGATGGTTAGACAACAGCCTGGGAGGGGCCTCGCACTGGAGCTAGGAAACTTGACTTTAAGAATCTCAAAACGAAGCCAATGCTGGGGGACCACCCAACCGCCACCCAGTGGCTTCCCAGGGCCGAAGAATGCAGCTGAGCGCACGTTCAGCCAGCAGTCTAGGTCATCACCGGAAGTGCCCCTGCCAAGGCCTCCAGGGCAGCTAATCCCACAACTCTCCCTTAGCCTGGAGCACAGGCAGCAAACAAGGCCCAGGGCCCGAACCCGACCCTCCATCTTCTATCTGGCCCCGGCATCTTGTTTCTACCTGGCAACAGAGCTGAGCTCCTTGCCCCTAGTTAAGGAGTAGTTTCATTTATACAGTCCTAAAATTACATTCAGCCCTTTGAAGGCAATCGCCAGGCTGATGTGGCCCTGGTGAAAGTGAGTTTGACATGCCTGGCCTAGAGCCTTTCCGGAAGTGGCCTAAAAAGTCACAGCAATTGTTCCTGCAGGGACTTCCAGAACAGCAGAGACAACATTCCTCTGGCCGCCTAGAGCGTCCAGGAAGTACCTGCATCAAGGCCTCCAAGGCTGCTGAGAGCACAGTCCTCCAGAGGCCTAGAGCATCCAGGAAGTGACTGCGTGGCGGCCTTCAGGGCCGCTGAGAGCGCAGCCCTCTAGAGGCCTAGCGCGTCCCAGAAGTGCCCGGTCACGGCCTCCAGGGCAGCTGAGAGCATAGTCCTCCAGAGGCCTAGAGTGTCCAGGAAGTGCCCGCGTCGCGGCCTCTAGGGCAGCTGAGAGCACAGTCCTCCAGAGGCCTAGAGCATCCAGGAAGTGACTGTGTAGCGGCCTCCAGGGCAGCTGAGCTCACAGTTCTGCCGCAGCCTAGAGAGTTGCCGGAAGTGTCTGCGCCGCGAGTGAAGGGCCGTGGGCGCTTGGGTTTGGCCGTGGTGACTGCAGGTATGTGATGGTGGGCTAGATGGGGGACGGCTGACGTTGTGGCTGTGCCGAGCGCGACCGTGAGGCCGGGGTTGAGGGCCGCGTGTCTGTCCTGGGTTTTCGCTGCGGAGGAGCCGCAGGCCCGCCAGGAGAGTGCAAACGGGGAGCCGGCCTTGCGTCTGCGGTCAGGGGGCAGCTTCCCCAGACCAGCCTGACGGCCACCAGGGGTCGCTGCGTTCCCAGTTGCTGGCGTGGGCTGAGCCGCCCCGTCGTTCTGCGGAGTGACCTGCTTCGCACGGCTCCGTCTAAGGTCCGCGATGCGGTTTCCGTGTGGATAGATCACGACTTTGCCGTCGGGGTCCCGGCCTTTGTAAGTTGTCCCGTGACCACCAGGCGCGCAGCTACTGAATCAGCTAGGTGAATCTGCTACTTTCAGAGGAAAACATGGGATTTTAAGTTGCATTTTTTAATTGCTCGTGAGGTGAGACAGGTGTGGGACTTAGATTTAAAGATGCGTTGGCCACTTGTTTTCTTTGGCAGGTTGCGTGTTCATGACTTTTATCAACTTTTGTTACACATACATACTTAAATACTTCATTGATTATGCTATTACAGTTGTCCCATCTCCTCCCCCCCCCCTGCACACCCTTCCCCCCACACTCCCCCTCTTTAGTTCATGTCCATG
>VMDR010001477.1:0-124994 GCA_007922815.1 Macrotus californicus | reverse complement strand
TAAAAACCCCTTGAATACATTTACCAGGACAGGTGACTTTTGGATACAGACTTGTAAAACTTAGGTTTGGGGAACATATTGAAAAGAGAAGGGACAAGAGGTCCTACATATTATTGACTCATCAGTACATGGGTTATTTTGTCATTAAAAATGCTTGTAAAGCTTAGGAATGGCTTTCCAAAGAAATGAATCATGGGAATCAAAAGTAAAATCAGAGCAATGGTAACTTTAACATTAACACATATTTGCTTAGGATTTTCCCCATTTCATCTAAATAATAAAAGTACATAACTAGCTCCGCCATACCTGCCCCCCTCATCTAGCAACCTTACAAATACCACCTTTCATCATAACTGTGAGATAAAGCTGGGCAAATCACATATTCTGCTGTGGATGTTTTCCAAACTACAGGTGTGTCCAAAACAGGTGACATTACAGAGACAGTAGACTCACCGCCAATATTATAAGGGAATTGCTGGGCCACTGACAGGAGACATGAGCTCTGGATGTTAGGCAACTGCTTTGGGAATTTGAAATATGGAGAGTAATTCAGTGAATCAAAGAAGGCAGGTAAGGGGAGAATGACTATAACAATATACAGGGGTGTGCAAAAGTAGGTTTACAGTTGTTTGTATGGAAAGACATTCAGGTTATGATTATTACAATAGCTTTATTAACTCAAAAGAATGTCACGAGGGCACACTGCACTTAGGTACAATCTTATAAGTGCTCAAATTGCCCGCCTTCATTATTTACACATTCCTGTAGTCTTTGAAAATCAGTAAACAAACCTGAATTTCAGGGACCTGCTTGGATTAGCCCCACTGCCTCCTGGGGTGGTTAAATTCAAATCTACTTTTGCCCACCCCTGTACTCATTAATTCATATAGTTAGTAAACATCTATTATATGCCTACATAGATGTTTACTAACTATATGAATTAAATTAATGAACATATTCTTTATCCCTAGGGTATTAGGGAAGACAGATGTACAAAAAATATAATTCAGATTAAATGACTGCATTAATATGTGTACTTAGCTGTTAGTCCTAGGTCTACAAACCTAGTGTTTTGATACTGGCTTTCTAAATAAAGCAGCTATTTTATTCTAAAAAAAAATTTTATTTATGGGTTTTAGAGATGGGGGAAAGAGAGAGAGAGAGAGAGATTTCTTGTTCCACTTATTTATGCACTCATTGATTGATTCTTGTAAGTGCCCTGACTGGGGATTGAACCTGAAATCTTGGCGTTATCAGGAGGATGTACTAACCAACTGAGCTACTCAGCCAGGGGTAAAGCAGATATTTTAAATGAAACATTTTATTTTAAAATAATAAATTGTTATATATGATATTCGCATTTGTGCTCAGATAGGCAGATAACTTTGGGATTATAACTTAGTGCAATAGAAAGAGGCATTTCTTTTTTGGTAAGGAAATAATTAAAATATTAAATAAGAGGAAGGGAATTAAAGACATGATTTCCACTTATTCCTCATTCTCATGAATGCTAGACAAAATATTTTAAAGAGTGTTGATACAAATGAAAATGTCTAGCTGGAAATATTATACTGAAATTAAGAAAATTTAAACCCAGTGAAGTGAATGGACTATAATATTCTTCCATTTATTCCTTGTTGAGTTAGAAATTGAAGTAAATTATTACACAGCATCTAAGGGTGTTCTTAAATCCTATGACTTCTGCCAAAAGAGGTTGGTTGATAGGTGAAGGTACCAAAAAGTCACTTCCATAAGGAATCATTAATCCAACCTTAGCTGGTGTGGCTCAGTGGATTGAGTGCTGGCCTGCAAACCAAAGGGTCTCAGGTTCAATTCCCAGTCAGGGCACACAACTAGGATGTGGGCCAGGTCCCCAGTAGGGGGCACCTGAGAGGAAATAACACACTGATGTTTCCCTCTCTCCCTTCCCCTCTGTCTAAAAAATAAATAAAATCTTTTAAAAAATGAATCACTAATCCAATAAATATTTGAGTCTCTGCATACTAGCCAGATCCTGTTCTAGGTGGTGGGGACACAGCAGTGAAAGAATACATCAAAAGACAACCCTCCCTGCCTACTTGAAGTTTATATTCTTTGGAAGTTCAGATGAAAATCAAAATCAATAAAACAGTGTGTTAGTGTTTTGGGAAAAAATGAGGTACAAGGAAGTGAGATTTACATAAGTAGATTTCTTCTACATTGTCTTTAATTGGTGTAGGTAAGAAATGAATGTAGACTAGCAGTTGGTCCTTAAACAAGGAGGGGGGAGTTAGGGCTCCTGACCCCAGCGCAGTGGAAAACCTTGACTACAGCCTTCTTTCCATATGCAAAGGAGTTCAGTTGCAGGACCACTGCCCATACCAAAATCTGCCCATGCGCAAGTTCATTATATAAAATGGCATAGAAAAATGCATACAGTTGGTCTTCTGCATGTGCAGATTCCTAAGGAGGTGGAAAGTTCTCTTTTCCATTTGCGGTTGGTTGATTCTGCAGAGGCCAAACTCCTGTAGGGAGGGCAGACTGTATATGTATTGGGAAAAAATTCCAAGTATCAGTGGACCGGCACAGTTCAAACTTGTGTTGTTCCAGTCAACTGTGTTCACTTTGCTCCTATCCTGTTATGTGTTCTTGGGTAAATTACTTTTCATTTTTCAATTTTCATATTTATAAAATTAATAGATCCATATAGTAGCTGTTTTTATTCATCATTTGCTACTATCATTTAGCAGACACTGTTACTACATAAGCTCTTTTACTCACAACCCCACTGGACAGGAGCAAACTGAGTTTGACCACATGCACCTCAGTAACGGTAGGGGCCAGGTTCAAGTCAAGTCCGACTGGTGCTGGCCCTTATCATTGGGTAGTGCCTCTCACTGTGTTGGCTTCATGGGTTCTTCCAGCCTATGAATTAGCGGTCATTATAACAGTTAGGGTCATCTCTCAGAGATGCCCGCCTTGCCTGTCACAGAGCACCACGAGAATGAGAGTACATCTGCACTTCTGTTGCGCGCACTCACCACTGCCTGGCGCTGGCGGCCCGCTGGCCAGTGGAGAAGGGGGGTGCGGGGTGGGTGTAAACTGCGGGGGCGGGGCCGAGTGACTACCAGTCCCAGCATTCCGCGGGCGCCTCCCCTCCCAGCAGAGGTCATCATCACGTGGGCAGGGACTGGGCGACATTCTCTTCGGCCCGCGTCTGAAGGGGTACCGCCTCGTTTCGTGGACCGGAACACTGGAAGTGCTCTCCTGACACTGACTGTGGGCGATTTAAAACTCCAGTGGAATTTGTAAGTACATAAAATCTGTATACAACTTTTCCATGTTTTAATATTCGATCTGGTATCTTTTTGAAAAATCTTTCCGAAACGATCTCTCCCCACCCCCACTTGCCTACCGCAAAAACCTTAAAACGAAGCAGATACGGGGCATTTTTTTGTTTTGGAGTAAAAAGAAAGCCAGAAAGCAAGAAAGAAGGAAACAGAAACAATCTTATAAATATCAAATAGGGTAAGGTGGGGCTGAATGTTCGGTTTGGACTTTGAGACGAGAGGCAGAATTCCTATAAGGCTCAAAAGGTAGACGGGGAAATGTACCTGTGCAGGGCGGTTACTCCCTTTGCTTCCGGACCTAACAAGATCCCGTCTTTTGTCATCTTAATTCTTATTAGATGGAAACCCCCCACTCACTTTTTGTAATCTTAATGGCGCTAGAAAGGGCAAAGTTTGAAGTTTTAAAAAGTAAGACCCTACCATTCCCATTTTGCTTACGTATTTGTCTTCCCAGTTGTATTTCACAGTCGATGAAAAAGTTTACCCTCTTTTTCCCTCCTTCAAGAAGGGGGTTAGCACTCCCCTACTTTATCAGTAGCGCTTAATTGTTAGACTTCGTACTCAAAGGTAGAAAGGAGTTCCCTTACCCCGACGCAACTTACTGGTTTTCCTTTCAGTTTTACCTGTCTTTAGGTTTTAAAACATGTTATTTGGGATCTGTATGAGAGATCACTTCCTTGTCTCTTTTTTAAGAGTTAGGGCTGTGGCAGTTAAGCACATGTTTAGAACATGAATGGCTAGTGGAAAATGTAATTTAAAAAGGAACTTCATGGTAGAAGAACTAAAAACCTTCTTGGGAACCTTTGTGCGGATTAGAACAGTGTGAGAAATTGACATTTGCCAGGAACACTTTGAAGGCCTCTTCCCAGCAATGTTTATTACGCCAAATGCAGAGCCCATACCTCGATAACCAGTTTTGCTGATAGTGTATCACAACACCATGAGTGACTCATTCCAGCTCTATTTCACTTAGTTTCCCTCCTACTGTGGAGAGGGTAATACTAGGCTGAGAGGTTCTATAATTCATAAATAAAGTAACTTAAGAATGGAGGTAATTATTTAAGGATTATAGAGTATTTTAATAATGTATTGTGTCTTGTATATGTAATTTATTTTTTGCCTACGAGGTTATTTTAAACTGTATTCTTCAGAAATCCACATTTCTTTGAAGTGCCACTTGAGTTTTTGGAAGGAAAGTGTGCTCAGAGAAGACTTGTTTGCTTTATGCTATTTTTCATTTTTCAGGTAGAATTATAATTATGTTAAAATTTTATTAATGTTCCAGATCTTACGACTACTGCTGTGTCCCACAGGAGATAATTCCATATAGTGATTGTACTTTACCCTCACTTTGGCACAGCCAATCCAGCATTTGTGATTGAAGGAGCACGTCCCCAGCATTGGTTTATGAGCTTAGACTTTGGAGTGAGAGCTGCGTTGAATTCCTGTTCTGTCACCTGTGTGACCTGGGCAGGCTGCTTTATCACTGAGTCCATTTCCTCATCTGTAAAGTGGAGACAGGTAGGGTTATTTGGAATACTAAGTGGGATAGCTTAGGCTCAATAAATGGAAAATATTATTACTAATTGGGCTACTTTGCTCTTTACTACTATTATATTAAAGGAGTTGTTGGCACATGATTTTGATATAATAGAATGGAAGAAAATGCACCCGTAATTCCACTACCTCAAAAGAGCAATTGTTTTAAGTTTTTAATTTATTTATTTTTAGAGAGAGGGGAAGGGAAGGAGAAAGAGAGGGAGAAAAATGTCAATGCGTGGTTGCCTCTCATGTGCTCCCCCACTGGGGACCTGGCCTGCAACCCAGGCATGTGCCCTGACTGGGAATTGTACTGGCGATCCTCCAGTTTGCAGCCCCACGCCCAATCCACTGAGCTACCCCAGCCAGGGCAAATTGTTTTAAGTTTGTATATTTTCCTTAGCCCTTGACCATAGGTATACCTGATGTCAATCTCACAATATTTTTTTTCATAACAATTTTACAAAAATTCAAATTTAAAACATTGGTTTGTTAACTTCTGAGGGTTTTGTCTTAATTACATAAATAGAGCTCTCTGGTCCTGTCTTTATTCTGACCTACTAGAGAAGTACAGCAGGACTCTCCTTTAGCTCAATTCTTCCTGCTTCCCCCATTCCAAAAACAAAACCTCTAGTTGCACTTTTACGTCATAATTCAAACCATAATAAGGCTTCTGAGGACTTCTTTTGTGCCCCACACCCGCAAGTGCTGTGCATCCTCTAACCTTCACAGCGCCTCTTCCACCTGGGCAGAGCCATTCCACTCTGTGGTGAAGAGAGCCGAGGCAGAGAGAGGAGCCCTATAGGGCACGTGCTGGAGCAGGTCGTGCAGGCCCAGGCAGTCTGACTTTAGAGGACAGTGCTGCGAGGGGTTTATATTTGTACGTCACCGTGTGGCCGTTAGGTCATACGTACAGGCAGGAGTTGACGGGTGCTGACTCACAACTTCTTTCTCTGAAAGTGATAGGATTTGTACTGTGTAACTACTACTGTGGCCACCACATTTAAAAACATAATAGGAAAATAAGAATAGGGAAGTGTGTATTAGTACCTTAACAAATGAGGGAGGCATTCACCTATAGTTTTATTAGTTGTGGCAGTAAAAATATGATTTATACCCAAGTCATGAAGACTAATTTTTCCCTTTTTTTTAAATGAGGGATACACACAGTAAAGTGAATACAGGGTTTATAGTGAAGGAAAACTAACTTTTCCTCATTAAAACAGCGTTTCTTAAACCATCTGGTGAGCCTGTTAACATGCTCAAACTCAAACTCCTGCACCAGACCTTCAAAGAGTCTGGTCTAGTGGGTCTGGGGTGGGGCCCAAGAACTTGTATTTCTCTCCAGCTCCCAGGTGATGCTAATGGTTTCCAGCCAACGAGTTTAGTAAGGAAGCCAATACTGGTGGTGGCTGTCCACGCTGTGGGCCCGATGGTGAAACCACAGTGGCGGTGAGCACCCTGCTTGTCGTTTGTAAACTCCATCCTCCCACGAAAGGAAGCGGTTTTTTTGAGTAGTTGATTCCAGGGCTTGAGGCAGAGAAAACAAAAGATCAGCCTGGAGCACCTTGTGGTGCTTGAAATTAAGGAAATGCTGACAAAAAGTTTGGGGGCTTGCTGGAACAATTTGAGTGACAACATGAAAAGGATAGTAGAGGATTTTAATGCATAGAATAAAGTAAAATATGTATCCATGAGTCCAAGCTGGCATAGTTGATTAAATAGAGGGGGAGGGACAACTCTTTTTCACAGAAGGATTCCAATGAATAAACATGGAAAGCAGGAAATCGAAACTCACTGTTAAGCAAACAATACTGTAGTAATTACTGTGGACAAATCTGCCTGTGAGGCTAGTGGGTGAAAGTTTGAGGCAAATCAGGATATTTGCTTCGTCTCAAAAGTATGTCCCCCAAGATAATTATTAGCTAGAAAGGGGAAAATGTAACTTAACAGTTGGAGATACCATGTTAGCAACACACTGAGGTTCACATCACCAGTGGGCGCCAGGAACCCCGTGAGGAGATGCAGTTAAAAGGACGCGTCATCATTTCTGTGGTGGTACTCTTGTCAAAAATGCATAACCTCTTTTTTCTGATCATGAGGGAACATTATACAAACCCAAATTGAGCAACATTCTACAAAATAACTGACCAGTACTTTCAAACGTGTCGAGGTCACATACCCCAGGGAAGGCCACCGAAGACAGGTAAGATTGGAGAAATTCACATTGCAGACTCAGGAGGATTAACAACTCAGTGGAATGTGGGGTTGGCCCCTGGAACAAAAACAGGACATTAGTGGAGAAACAGGTAAAATCTGAACAGGCTGTAGTTTAGTTAGTTGTACCATTGTACCAATGTTACTTTCTTGTTTTTTTATAATTGTACTGAAATTTTATGAAATGTTGACTTCAGGAGAAACTGGATAAAGGTATAGGGGAACTCTGCATATTTTTGCACCTTTTGAAATTACAGTCATGCCCCACTTAACGAGAGGGACACATTCTGAGCAGTTACGCCATGAGGCGATTTTGTCGTGCGGATATCACAGAGCACGCTTACCGGAGCCTAGATGGTAGAGCTCACAGCACACCTAGGCCATGTGGTGTATATGGCCTGTTACTTCTAGGCTACAAGTCTGTGTAGCATGTTTCTGCACTAAACAACCTGAGATTACATCAAGCACAATAAAACATGATGCCATCAAGAGCCTTGGTAAAGACGATATGTTTTACAGCAAACATTTCTTTGTAAGTAGAAAGAGTGCACTCTAAAATGAAGACAAAGAAGTGTAGTGTAGTAAACACACAAAGCAGTAACATAGTGTGATGTGCTGTACATAACTCTGTGCTTTACTTTTACACAGTTGGCAGTGCAGTCAGTTTGTTTACACCAGCATCATCATAAACACAGGACTGATGTTTTGGGCTGCAGTATCTACAGAGTCAGTAGGTGATAGGGATTTTTCAGCTCTATTTTAACCTTATTGGGACTACAGGCCTATACGTGGTCCTATATGCCATCTGTCGTTGACCCGAACATCATTACATGGCGCATGACTGTAGCTCAAAATAAAACGTTTAATAAAGATGCGTTGGCGTGATGCAGATACTAAAGGTGGATGGGGGAGGTGAGCTAAAACTGGACGTCAGTTAGGCTTCCCACTGTTGAAAATCTTGGCAAACTCTTTGATCCCTTGTGCGTCGTTTTTTGCCTCTACTGGGCTACCTAGACCTGAGATCCAAGTCAAGGGAGCTGGGAGGGAGTAAGAAGGGAAGGAAGACTTTCTGTACTCAGAAAAAAGTATCTGGAAAATTGTGAAAATAATAATACTGGCATATTATAACAGTGAATATAGTGAGAGTAAGCGGGCAAGACTTAGAAACTTGTTTTAAACACAGACACAAAGAGCTGGTACATGTACAGAAAAACCTAAGCTTGGCACTAGGTCTCCCTATTTAAAGCTGCATATTAACAAAAGGTTTAGCAGCCATGTTTTAAATCGAAAACTGTAGACAGAATTTGAACCCAGGACTGCTAGTCCTTTAGGGGAAGGTGGATGGCAGGGCACAAACACATTTCGAAGCCAGTATTCCCCATCACGGTATGTTAGCAATGCACACACACACCTGTTTTGTCAGTTCCTGGGGCGAGGGGAGAACATTCTGCAGCTGTTGCCTAAGCCAGGATCATATTTTTCCTTTGGCTTATCTGTCCTTTGTAAGAGGGAACAGTGTGTGTCCTAGATGCTGCTGAAGATTGTCATCCGGGTGCCTTCTCCCGTCCGCAAGACTCTGCCAGATTAAAAGTGGCGCTTCACCAAACTTAGGCAGAAGACTTTTCCGGGAGCATTCATTTTCATAATATATTTTGACATAGAATTTAGTTCCTATGGATTTAAAAAGAAGCGTGATTCTTTCTTTTCATACTCCTTAATCTCCCATCATCTAAATTCCAAACTAGCTGTGAAATATGAAACTCGAAAGACTTCACCTTAGAGGTTTTAAAACTTAGAGAAACTGTCTTGTACCAAAAAAATCAACAGTTTTGATTATTGATTAGCCTTCCTATGGAAGAAAATATTTAAAGTGGGAACTCAAGATGGTTTAAAGCATTTAAACGCTTTCTGTGTGCCTGTCTTTCGATTTTATATAGCATATGAGGAGTTGGCTCAGCTGAAGTGTAAGGGATATATTTGCCTGGAGAAACCACCCAATCCTGACTCACTCTGAAACTTGTGTTATCCTACCACCAAAAAGAACACGGGATTAGTGTTTGTCTCTCAAGGGTAGATTTTAATTTGCTTACTAATGTCTATTCAAGAAATACCAAAGAATGAAATACAATCAGAATATCAAAGAAGGTAAATTATTTAATATGTATTAAGCTGTGATCATTAGAGTATGTACATTTCAGTGGATTAAATAAAACTGCATTTTCTATTTTGGTGTTAAAGCTATTTTCTAATCTTCTAATAAAAGTTTCAGGAAGAATCTGAAATTTACGTTAGTTCTCACACACGCAAATCTGATTTGAGTTTTTCTTTTGTGTAGTATTTGTGCAGAGGGAAACTCTGTAAACTTTGGTTTTTGCCCACTGTTGTTGGTTACATTTGTTTGAAAATGAAGGCATTCCATAGCTTCTTGTGTGGGCCTTTCTAAAATTTCCTAAGATCTCTCCAGTCTTTTTATATCCACGTAAAAACCCTCATCTTTTACCTAAAATTGCTTCCAGTCTGGATTCCCTGGTCATCTAGAAGTCATGTAAGATTTTTCTCTCTCTATCCATTGAACTTAACATTGGGCCTGGTACCCGGTGGTTCCCTTAATAATTTAAACAGTTATGTTTAAAGATCAGTAGAGTAATGGCAGTTACAGATGTTTTCAGCATTTCTACAAGTCTGATAGTGATCATATACTTGCCTCAAATCAACTGCTTTTTACTGAAGTTAATAGAGTTGAGGAAGGAAGCACCACCTAATGGTTCTGAGCCATTTTAGATTCCTTTGGGAGTCTAAACGTACATAGTACTCTCTTTCCTGGGGAAAAAATGCATATGTGTACATAAAAAAATTTATACATAATTTCAGGAGGTTCAGGACTCCCTGAAATCTATCCTCAACTTTTCTGTGTGGAAGTGAAAAATTATGAGAGATAATTTCCCCCACATCCACCTCAATCAGTACAGATACACAATTGAAGAGTATTCTTTTAACTTTGCAAATAGTTTAGGAAGGCTTTCTAAGCTCCTAGTCACTGCTTCAGAAAGGTGGTATTTTGTAGTAGCTAAGAGTACCGGCTCCAGAAGCATCTGCCTGGAGTCAAATACTGATTTCTTTATGACCTGTGTGACCTTGGGCAAGTTGCTCAACCTCTCTGTTTCTTCAAATGGATTACTGTAAGGATTACGTGAGGTAATACATGTAAAGTGCTTTGAACAGATAGTGGCACTCCATATGAGTGTTAGCTGTTGTCACTAGGTATTATGCCACAGGCAGGATTACTGTTGAATACCTGGCCAGGTGAGGTTCTCTGGGTTGTCTCTTCCTGGTTGGTACCCTGTGAGATAACATCCCCTCTGCAGACAGATGTGCCTTGATGGGGGACACCAAGATAAATTGTCTTTCCCGGAGCACTATTAGGTAGGCCTGCTTTTCCTCCGATGAAGACAATCGCTCCCAATTTTATGAGGAAAACAAAGATCCAGATCCTTCCATAAGGCTCCTCTTTGCCTCACTGTATCACTCACCCACCCCCCACTTGTCTTCTGGGTAGAGGACTGCTGCTCTCCTTGTTCCTTGCCCACATGGTGACAATTTGGTTTTTCCTGTCAGTCTCTTCTAGCCCGTCGCTATTTCCCACTCTACCCTTTCTTTTTAAATGACGAGAGAGTGAACAGAGGTTATGTAAGCTGTTAGGATTTATGATTCAGTGGAAGAAAAAAATTTATGATTGTTCTCTCCATTGCATCCCCTCCCTCTCCAATTAAAGGTAATACTTATCTTTGTGCTTCTTTCTTTCTTTTGAACTTTATTCCTAAACAATATATTGAAACTTTACGTAAACGGAATGGGTGTGTATGGATTCTTGCTTTCTGTCTTTCAGCTTGATACTATATTCTTGAGTTTCATCTGTGTCTCTGTGTACAGTATTCCGCTGTACAGTGGTGCTTCCATTTAGTTATCCATCCTGCTGTTCCTGGGTATTTGGGCTGTTATTTCGCTACTGTACACAGCGTACATGTGCAGATTTCTCTAGAGTATAAAAGCCTAGAGTGGAATTACTGAATTCTAAGAAATGACATCTTTGGCTTTACTAGGTAACGCCAAATTAATTCCAAGGCAGGTCCACCAATTTATGCTCTCGTTAGGGTCTGAGGATTCAGGATGGTATTTATTCAGGCAGGAAATGTTTATTGGGTGTGTACAGCAGTAAATAAAGAGACAGAAAGTGCTAATCTTAAGGAGTTAATATTTTAGTAGGGGCTAACAGCTGAGATAGTTATACGTCAAAACGGGACATGTTTCTTGGAAAGAAAATTAACAAAACAAGGGGAGGGGGTGTTGTCTCACTGCTGTTAGAGTCATGGGGATTAGGAAAATGGGGTGAACTGTGACTAGGAAGCTCTGGGCTTCATGTGCTAACGACATAAAAAGACACAGGTATGGTGAGATGGTTGGTCCTGATGCTTTCAAGCAGGTATCGGTAGTGCAGCTGTGAGAGGGGTGGGGGTGGGTGGTGTGTGGAATTTGTGAATCTTGCCGGGAGCATTTTTGGAGGCCCTCTTCACTCATCCAGCAGTGATAAGGCTAAGGAATGAGCGAGGGGGCTGGTAGTAGGGGCTCTTATTCTGAGCCCTTAGTGTTCCGGGGCCCTCTTTGACTCTTGCCCAGAGATGATGATTTAAAGGACCAGGGCCGGGTGGTCTTGTCTGGAACCTATGGAATGCTAGTGTTCTCTTGATGAAGGAATACTTGGAGCCCTAGTGCTTGCTTGACTGTTGAAGTTGGAAAAATGAAGGTTGGGGTAAGGGTGGATCTACTCTGAGCATCTGGGGCTAAATTTAGGGCTTCTACTTGACCCTGCCAATAGAGATGTCTGGGGGGAAGGGTGCTTTTGTCTAGGGTCTGTAGAGCCCCTATTGTCAGACTTGTTCATTATTGCCAGTCCGTTGGATGTGAAATAGTATCTTGTGGTATTAATTGAATTCCCCCTAAAAATCCCAAATTCTGTATCTTTTCAATATCAGACGCAGTCATGTAACTTTACTGCTCATTTCTAAGTTAAACCCTGAGATCAAGTGGGTTATTATTCGTTTTGTACAAGTTCCATGTACTAGACACTGAAATTTCCCAATACAACTAAAACTTCTGCTGGTGGCTTTCGTCAGTAGACCCTCAGGGAAAGCCATATGCTCTCTGGCCAGCACAGAGGTCGTTGAGTCAGGGACCCTGTAATCTGTGTATTCTGCCTGAGGAGTTGAATTGGTAGCTCTCGCCCATTTGTTGTTGTTACTTAACCTCAAAAAACACACCGATATGTCTACACTGACGCTGTCTGCATCTCATCTGGGGCTTCTGTCAAAATACTGCCCCCATGTTGCAGCCCTATCGGAGGCTGCCCTTCAGTGGCCTTTTAAACCTGCCATTTTAAAATCTGAGAGGCACAGCTACTGTTGATAGCCTGTAAGGAAAATGCTTTGACGACCACCACTAAGGCTGTAACTCCCTCTGCTACACAGGCCACGTCTTCATACCGTTCTAACGCTCGTGCCTTCCCCGTGTCCCTTAGCACTCTCGCAGCATCAAGCCTCAACATTCACAAAACAACAGCGGAGAAAGTCAAGGTATGCCTTGTACTCTAATGATCTGTGGGACCCCCTAGGCGGCTCTCTGGTTGTTCCTGTGTCATACTACCCCATCTTGTGTCCTTGTTACATCCACTCCATGAAGGACTGCAAAGATGACGATAACATCTGCAAATTCCAACTGATTGACCATGTTTTCTGAGAATCGCTCAGGACTCTTGCTCAGGACTGTTCCTTCACCTGGCCTCTGAAACCTACGATGTGCACAGACCTGTTAGAATAGATGTGGGCAAGAAGACTTGCCCTTCTTGGTTTCTTTTTCAGCCTTCAAAAGGATTCCATCCAACTTCCTGTTGAGTAAGAATATTATTTAATAATTTTGTCAGCTTTTTCCTGGGTGGATGGAAGTCTGTTATAGAAAGGCTGTCAGCATTGTTACCGTTCTCCCACATGGTGGGAGAACCATAGTTGGCACCCACTTCACAAAAGACATATACAAGAAATCTCAAAGTTCTGCCAGGTTAAACATGACTATACAGACCTGATTATTCCCAAAGTACAAAGGAGTAGAAAAAGGAAGCAGTCCTTAAAAAAAAATTATGCTAGTACAAATCTTAAATGAACCAAAACCCTCCCCTGTGCCCAAATAAGCATGAGAATAACCCCCAACAGGTAAATTGGTTTGAACCCAAATGCTTTCCAAGTGCATGTTTGTAGTAATATTGTGAGCAACTCAAAACCCATTATGAGTCGTCTGAAGTGTTATCATTTACAGGTGTGTGAAGCACTCCCAGACCCTCCAACCAACTCAGCGTCAGCTACTTCCCTGACGAGGGCCTGAGTAAGGTCCTCTCAAGAAAGACTTCACTGGATCCACGCTCAAGAGGACTCTCCCAGCTTTTCCTGACCTCCCTCCATCGCTGTAAAGTGCCAAGACCTTAAGACTTGGGTACGTGTATCACAGCGGCAGGAGTGCCACCACCCACAAAGATCCGTTGGACCTGTCAGCTCCTCTCTTTGACCAAGCAGACCTAATAGCTGACCGGCAAAGCAGAGTGAGCCAAGTGCCTCTGCATGAGATCATCAGCTGATTGACACACAAGAAAAAGTAACTAATTTAGCTGGGATTAGAAGGAGCTATTCTGAGATCTGTGCTCCTAGCAAGTGACTGGAGTCTATAACATTATAGACTGGATCAGTCGCTGAGCTGAGAAACTGAGTTGCAATTGAGTGAAAAATAGACAACGAAATCTTGAAGAATTGCACGGAGGTGCAAGCCAAATTTAACTGTCTCCAAGTAGTATTGGTCGGACTGAGAAATTGCTACACCACACCTGTGATAGGACTGGTTATTTGGGTGACTTTGTCACTCTTGCCTCTTACTGTTGCATTGCTTTCTGTGTTACCGCTGGAGGCCGAGATGTTCTCAGATAATTCACACTGCCCCGACTGTGGGCAACAGTGGTTCCCTAGTTTAGAACTGGGCCATTGGTTGTACCAAACTGAGCTTATTGAGAATGAATGTTACCAGGTATTCTTGGACCGTATTAACAGGGCTGATTATTGCCCTGAGTGTTATCCCGATAATCCTGCTAATAGAAGCCTTGTTCTTCCTTGGTCTTTCCCACTTGAGTGGGCTCCCCAAAATCTTACCAGGTGGACCTTTGAAAAAGCTTGTCACCCATTTCTCTTGGGTCCTCCGCTGGTGAGAAAAAGGATACACGACTCTAGAATTGCTGGTTTTAACCCTGCATTACAGTTGATTTTGACCAGAACAGACACGACCTTAAACAAGAAACTTGGCCAAAGCAAGTAGCTTCTTAAACCAGTCAAAATCTAGCAAGTCTAGAGGGTTTTTGTACTAGTAACCCAAGGAAAATGAAAAAATGACTCCTTTTAAATCTGGTCCAGACTGTCACTACTTTGGGGAGCTGCTAAATTGTTGGCTCTGTTACCATGGTCTACGCCTGTTTTGTTCGGCATGCATTTAATCAGTGTTGCGGCCAGACCAGAACCAGTTCCATGTTCCCTGTGTTTTGGAATTAGCTGACCCCTCCTAAAAAGCCCCACAGCCTCATTGTTGACATACGACAAGGTAGTGCTGGAGGAGATGCCCCTAACTATGCCCACCAGAACGATATTTCTAGTGATGACTTCTGTGGCAAAACATCTTCATTGTAGTTGGAATCTAGGTTATTTTGGTAAAAGAACTACATGTTTTAATAAGACACTACATTATTCTAAACCCCGCATCATACATTAATCAGCGATTTTATATGTGTGCGTGTATATATATAATTTATTCATATATAACCATGTATTCATCATTGCCTTGTTTGGCCTCAGTGTGGCATCGACATTATCGATAACTGGTCACTTAGAGTAGTCTCATTCCACCAGGCAGCACCTCATAGGGACACACAAAGGCATGCAGAAACGCCACCGTCTACACTGACTTGGCTCTGCATAAACAAAGTCTGTCCTGTCTTTGTGGTGACTGAACTTAAAGTGTCCTACCCAGGAAATGGAAAAGTATCTGTAGGAGATAGGTAACAAAAGGAGTTACTGAGCTTGGCTCCATATACATTAGGAGCCATCTAAGGGAGGCATCTTTCTTAAAACTAAGACGGTCTTGCTGGACATCAGCCACATTCTGGCCTTTACTTGTTTGTGAGAACCACAGCACCAGAGTTCGGGTTACAAAACTTAGGAAGAAACAGTTGAAAACATCTCAGAGGCCACCGAGCAAGTTTAAAATTCCACTTAAGATGTTAGATAACCCAGTGCTTGTGTAGCAGCTCAACAATGTTCTCAAGGTCCCAGGTTCTTTCTGTTTACCCCTCTGGGATCCTTATCGCTTTGGCTTTTATCCTCGTGGTGTCTTCCATGTTTGGAATGTGGCTTGTTGCCGCTTTAGGCATTTCAGTCCCAGAGGCTAGAAGTAGGGAGCAAAAAAGGTTTCTCCTTTCAAGATCCTGTCTTATTTGGTAAGAAAATCTTTCTCAAAAGTCCCTCCCCAATTTCTTCATACATCTCATTAGAAGGTACTGGCTCACAAAGGCACCTGGGAAGCCAGGCAGAGGGGAATGGGGCTGACAGTGCCTGGGTAGGGCCCACTGTCTCCCCTAAGAAAATGAGGGCTCTTTTAGGGAGGAAGAGGTGAGAAATGAATGGCCGTTTTTATGTAAGAAACCCTGCCTGCCACCTGTTGTGAAACCTGAGGTTATTTTGTTAGTCTGTATAAAGAATGTACCCCAGAGACCTACCTGTATCTGTCTGCCTATGTCTGTCCTGGTGCAAGTTCTGTCCTGCTCTGTTGCTGAATAAATTGTGGACTGCTGAACCGAGTGAAGACTAGTAGTTTCTTACCAACCCTTGGTTAAGAACTCCTTCACTGTCCTGAAGCTTGCTCCAAAAAGTGAGCATGTGCTTTGAGGTACTGCTTTTGAGGATGGTATTAGGTTCAACGTGATCGTCCCCTAAATTTTTTCAGATATATACTGAAAAACACTCTACATATGTAGAATTATAGTTATCAGCAAAATAGAGAAAAAAGTCTTTTTGGTTTCAACCAATCTCTCCTTTTAGTACTAAAGATAAGTTAAATAGACTTATGCCATTGAGTTTTCAAATCAGTACCTGGATGAACTTGTCAAAAATGGGGGAATTTCTTCCCTTACAGAAATTTCGATTCCTTTGGTTGTTCACAGGGCCCAGGAATCTGCATTTATAATTAGTGCCTTAGGAGACCTGTGCAGGTGCTCTGTGAGCTGTACTTGGAGAGCTGCAATAGCAGCATAGGCATGGTGTTTCATTACTGGTTTAAACGCTTGGGAATTGAGGGCTCATACAGGTGCAAGGTAGTGACTGTTACTGTACCTTGCTGGTGACACAAACAGATTTCCCATCAGACTGAAGGTCACTTGATATTTCAGGTTACAACTCAGTCACGTTTTTTTCTCATTAATTAAAATGCCCTGGCTGGTGTAGCTCAGCAGATTGAACATGGGCTGCGAACCAAAGGGTCGCCGGTTTGATTCCCAGTCAGGGCACATGCCTGGGTTGTGGGCTAGGTCCCCAGTGGGGGCCACGTGAGAGGCAACCACGCATTGATGTTTCTTTCTCTCTCTCTTCCCCTCTCTCTAAAAATAAATAAATAATAAATAACATCTTTAAAAAATAAATGAATAAAATGATTGCACTAATGTAGCCCTCGTTACAAACAGTTCTGTAAGGTATCAGTATCAGCCATGTAAATATATACGCAAAAGAACCAAAAAATTAATTTGAATATTACATTAAAAAGGATACTTTGCCCTCAGATGTAATTACCATGTACCCGCTACGTGGTTCGCTCCCAGAAATAACAACATGTGGGAGAGTTCATAAAATTGAGCAAGGGAGGAAATTTAGAAAGCTTTGTAGCTCCTCAGCTTAGGTCGTTTCAGTAAGTCAACACTTGGTTTAAAATATTGTAGATTATTCTAGAATGCTCCAGAGTTCATGAGTAATGAGTTTTAAAGTATAAGAATGTTCCTAAATTAATTTTTATGACAAGCTCTGGAGGGTTATCCACTCTTGTGGACTATGTGAGCCACATCACTCACTCTGTGCCTCCATACTGTGGAGGAGTTGATGACACCACTTACACATAATTGGTGGCTATTTACAAGATGACTTTTATAACTACTTCCTGGTATTTTATGGCAGACCTGCGAGTGGAAGGTTAATGGAAACATGCCGGGGCAGACGGGGAAGAAAATGTCTCCCCAAGAGAAAGCTGTCCTGGGTTGTGGATGACTGTGTGAAGATTCATCTCTTAGTCATAGGAGAAGGAATCCCAGGCAAGCAGGCAGGCCCAGGCAGATGAACTCTGTGGAACCTAAAGAGTACATGGCCATCAGCATGTCACAGGTATCTGTAAAGCAAGATGAGTCCTACCCCTTCTGGCTCTGCAGTCTCCCCTAGCAGCCCTTGGCTCTCCGTGGAATGTCGGCCGTGCCACTTGAAAACGGCTTGTGGTAGAGGAACCACGGTGGCCCTGCAGCCCGCTGACCTGGGCTTGTCTTCGAATGCTGACTGTTGAACGACCGTGGGCGAGTTAACCTCTGTATCCACTTTCTTCATCTGGAAGAGAGAAGGCATCATCGTAGCCCATATGTCATAAGATTGTTGTGAAGAGTTTTAATACATACAGTGCTTTGAAGGCGCTCAATAAACGTTAGCAGTTATTGTTGGTGTGTACGTTTTATGGGGTTTGTTTCCGCAGCAGGATTGTAAATTGTTTGAGGGCCAATATATCTGTAGCTTTTTATCTCTAGAGCCTAAAATGGCATCGCTCATCAAAATAAGCTTTTAAAGCCAGGTGCAAAGACATGTGCTTGTTGGACCCTGACTGCCACGTGTTTGTCCTGATGGACCCTAAACTACCATCCTGGATGGACTGATTCTCACATGTTCTCAGCTGCTAAACTTCTAATTTCCCTCTCCTTTTTAAAAGAAATATTTGCATCTCGGTGTTGCGGATACCAGTGCTTCCTGATACCTGCCTCTTCCCTCTTCTCCAGGTCCCCTCCAGCTCTCTATTCCCTCTCCTCCTGCTGCCTGGTCCCCATAGCCAGGATGGAGCAGAGGTTGGGGAGGTCGTGCCATCTCCCAGCAGCTTTTCTTTGTCCTGTTTCCCCACAGCTGGTTGTGACAAAATGTATGGGGGACTATGGTTGGATGGTGACTCAGGAATGTAAGTTCATTGCATTTGGGCTCATAGAGTGACCATGGCAGGCCTTTTCTTCTGATTCTTTTCCCCACAGAAGCCAATTTATTTTAATTATGCATTAAAAAAATAACTACATCAACATATAGAAAAATGCAGAAAATAATATTCACCTATGCACCCAGGTCACATGAACATCTTACCACATTTATCTGTTTGTTCTTCCTTTTAAGATACTTTATAGATGTAGTTGAATCCCATCCTTGAAGCAAGCACTAAATGGAAGTTTATGTCATCCTTTCTATTCATGTGTTTAATTTTTTATATATATTAAACTGTATAGGGCAATAAAGAGAATTGGATACTTTCAAGTTTTGATTATTCATAACTTTTATATATATGTAAATATGTAATATGCTCCAGTTTGTAGAGCACCCTTACAACATGTATGTTGGAGCCCACTAGACTTGCTTGAATCCCTGCAGTACAAAGGCCACACTCAGTGTGCCCGACAGTGAACACCTACCGGGTTGTCACAGCCCCACCACATCCCCACTGAGGAGATGGAGCACGAAGGGTAGCTGCATCTGCAGAGGAAGCAGTGAGGCAAATTTGTGTATCTCTTTAGGGCAGTCCCAGGATATTGAAATTAAGGCAGACATTCCTCATTCTACCATCTGCTTCATTCTCCATGAGTGGAGAACAAAATCTCACTGCCCCAACCTGTCTCAGGCCCTCCTGGAGACTGCTAAAGCAAAACAATAAGTGTTCAGGGTTACAGGGAAGTGGAGATGACTCCCAGGGATGAGCCTAAGATTCCCTAGTGGAAAAATGAATCACTGTCACCTCCACATACCAGCCACTGGAAACCAACATTTCACCATTGACCTTGAAAAGATTTCCCTAAACGTAAATGTTTTTTTGCCATGAGGGGTCTTCATCAGTTCATTTTTACAAAAGATGCCTTTCAAGGTATCTGTTTATGAACATAAGTACAGAATGGTTTTCCCTACCACTGCAGAAAGTCTCCAACATCCCCATTTCCATCAGGACGAGGCTCCGCCTCGCTTCCATTACCCAGCCCGGAGGTTCTGAATGCGCACACTTCCTGGTATGGATAGCACACATTCAAAAGACTGACGTGCTTCTGGAGTAGTGGCCTCCAGATCTCCCAGATACCGCAGCATAACACATGACATGTTACAAAGGGCCTGAAAGCAAGGAGCTACAGGAATGGCCTGTTCCTTCAGATGAGGAAGGTGTTATCAAGCATCTGTAAGATGATAGGAATACCTGTGGCAGTTTCTTTGCAGATTGTTTTATTAAAGTACATTTTATTGATTATGCTATTACAGTTGTCCCATGTTTTTCTCCCCTTTATCCCTCTCTGCCCAGTACCCTCATTCCCTCCAACATTCCTCCCCCCTTAGTTCATGTCCATGGGTCGTACATATAAATCCTTTGTCTTCTCCATTTCCTATACTATTCTTAACCTCCCCCTGTCCATTTTGTGCCTACCATTTATACTTCTTATTCCCTGTACCTTTTTCCCCCGTTCTCCCCTTTCCCGCTCCCTGCTGATAACCCTCCATGTGATCTCCATTTCTGTGATTCTGTTTCTGTTCTAGTAGTTTTAGTTGTTTTTTTTTTTAGGTTCAGTTGTTGATAGTTGAGTTTGTTGTCATTTTACTGTTCATAGTTTTGATTTTTTTCACAGATAAGTCCCTTTAACATTTCATGTAATAAGGGCTTGGTGATCATGAACTCCTTGAACTTGACCTTATCTGGGAAGCACTTTATCTGCCCTTCCATTCTAAATGATAGTTTTGCTGGATAGAGTAATCTTGGACACAGGTCTTTGCTTTTCATAACTTTGAATTCTTCTTTCCAGCCCCTTCTTGCCTGCAACTTTTCTTTAGAGAAATCAGCTGATGGTCTTATGAAATTCCTTTGTAGGTAACTGCCTTGCTGCTTTTAAGATTCTCTATCTTTAATCTTTGGTGTTTTAATTATGATATGTTTTGGTGTGGCTGTCTTTGGGTCCAGCTTGTTTGAGACTCTGAACTTCCTAGACTTGTATGTCTATTTCCTTCACCAGATTGGGGAAGTTTTCTCATTATTTTTTCAAATAAGTTTTCAATTTCTTGCTCTTCCTATTCTCCTCCTGGCTTCCCTATGATTCGGATGTTGTTATGTTTATAAAGTTGTCCCAGAGGTTCCTTAGCCTCCTTGTTTTTTTGAATTCTTGTTTCTTCATTTTGTTCCAATTGTATGTTTATTTCTTCCTTTTGTTCTAAGTTGTTGATTTGAGTCCCAGTTTCCTTCCCTTTACTGTTGTTCCCTGTATATTTTTCTTTATTTCACTGTGTATAGCCTTCACATTTTATTTTGCGGCTGTACTCAGCCATTTCTCTGAGCATCCTGATTACCAGTGTTTTGAACTCTGTGTCTGATAGGTTGGCTATCTCCTTGTCGCTTAGTAATTTTTCCAGAATTTTGATCTGTTATTTGGGCCAAATTTCTTTGTCTCAGCATACCTGTTATGTTGTAAGGGGCAGAGTCTTTGGTACTCACTAGGGTGGGGCAACCCACCTCATCATGTTGTGGCACTATGTTGTGGGGGAGGGGTCAGTGAAGGAACAGTGTTGCTTGTTTGGCTCTTGCCCTGCTTTCAGTCACTTCCCTCATTTCCCACAAGTGAATTGGGCCCTTTCAGGTGCCTCATCGGTGCTGATTCCCAGGTGGGTGGGCTTATGTACATTCTAGGACCCCATGGGACTCTCCAACAGATTCTCCTGAGAGACTGGCAGTTTCTCCCACTGTGGCAACCCCCCACAGGTTTTTATAGCCAGAGGTTTTGATGCCTTATTTTCCTGGTGCTAGAACCCTGGGTTGCGCAGTCTGTCTCGCCCCCCAGTTGCTCCTCCCAGTTTTTATCTGCATGTGAATGTGGGACTGCCCAGTCCACCAGCTGACAACTCGCTTTGTTTCTCGCCTCCCAGCTTCCCATCTCCACTCTTGCTACCACTCTGGATGAATATTTCTTCTTTAACTCCTTTGTTGTTGGACTTCCATAGAGTTTGATTTTCTAGCAGTTCTGGTTGTTTCTTGTTTTTAAACTGGTGGTATCCTTTTGGTTGTGTGAAGAGGTAAAGCATATCTATCTACACCTCCATCTTGGCCAGAAGCCTGCAGATTGTTTATTGGCTGCAACCTATAGTAATACATTTTGTTACCAATTAATATCTTTTGAAAGCATTCCATTATAAAGCTTATTGAGGATACTCTACATGGAATAAAATATATAGATTTTAAACTTGATGACAGTTGTAACCGCCACTTCAATAAACATTGAAACACTTTCATGCCCTTTTCCAGGTAGTTCTTCCCCCAGGAACAAACCGATGCATTTTTTTGTCACGTAGTCCATAGGTCTACACTTGTAGAAAGGAGGTCTGTCCCTAACTCCTCCCTTCCTTTCCCATTTACCACTCTTCATTCACTCGTTCATTCATATTATTTTCAATTACACTGTGGAGTTCTTGCTCTACACCAAGCATGGTGTTAGGTATTTGGGATCAATATTTTAATTAAGATTAAATTTTACAAAATTGTGCTGAGAAAGATACAAAGAAGGCTAGCCTGTCAAAATGTAACACTTTACAAAGCTCTTTCACATATATATATTTTTTAATTGAGTTAAACTTTGTGTATAACATTCTATAAGCTCCAGACTTACAACATTATAATTTGACATCTGAATACCCAACAAAGTGATCACCACTGAAAGTCTTGTTACCATCCTTCACCATACAATTGCCCTCATGACCCTCTGGTAACTGCCAATCTGTTCTTTGCATCTGTTAGTTTTGTTTTTTGTTTGTTCATTTCTTTTTTAGATTCCACATATGAGTCAAATGATACAGTATTTGTCTTTCTCCATCTGACTTATTTCACTTAGGTCCATCCATGTTGTTGCAAATGGCAGGGTTTCACTCTTTTTTATGGCTGGGTAGTATTTCATTGTATATATGTACCACATCTTTATCCATTTATCCATTGATGGACACATAGGTCATTTCCATATCTTGGCGATTGTAAATAATGCTGCAATGAACAGAGGGGTGTCTGTATCTTTTCAAATTAGTGTTTTCATATTCTTTGGACAAACACCCAGAAGTGGAATTGCTGGATCATATGGTAGTTCTTAATTTTTTTGAGGATCACATATATTTTTGTATTTAATCCTCATAGCAATCTTTAATAATTTTTACAGATAATGAAGGCTAGGTAACTTCAGATAATATTGTTTTTGACAAAAAAATAAGATTTTGACTATAAAGTGATATAATTGTTTTTATTGCTTATAAATTGCCTCTGCTTTTGAATACTCTTGTATGTTGCTCATAATTTATATATTGGTCTTCTTTGAGTACTGTCTAAAAAGGCATTATATAAAGGGTTACTTCTCTATACAAAAGAATTCCACTAAGAAGGCAGTAACGGAACTCCAAATGTGTATTTCCTACTCCAAATACCAAGGCAATTATCTTAGTTTGCAGGTGGCCCCTGTGCAGGGTTACCTGTTAAGGATAAGCTCTGGACAGGCAAAGTCTGAAGAATTTATATGGGACAGACTGAAGACATAAAGGACATCTGCAGTGAGTAACTCAGCAGTGACTTATATTTCTACTCTTACTTTTTACTTCAGGTTCATAGATGTTCTCTGTAAGATTTTGGTTATTTGGTCTTATCCTTTCAGCCATACAGGAATGTATTGGA
The DNA here is from genome assembly GCA_007922815.1 of Macrotus californicus. Lineage (NCBI taxonomy): Eukaryota > Metazoa > Chordata > Mammalia > Chiroptera > Phyllostomidae > Macrotus > Macrotus californicus. Next base: position 101,826 of record VMDR010001477.1, on the reverse strand, counting down.
AAATTATGGCATTCAAAGTTAATTATCTGAAGCTTTTTTCTGTTTGTAGTCTAGAATATGGAAGGTGATCCTCAAGAAAGACAAAAAACATTTTTTCTTCACTAGAAATCATTTGAGAGAGGAAACACTACTCATACTAAACAGATGTGATAAGTAAAGCTGAAATTGGCATTTCTCCCATGTATGAATAAAATGCTATTTACATTTTTTTCCATTTTATTTTAGTGACTACATATATGCCTTGTTTCCTGGGCCCATGGGAAGCATGAATCTTTTGGGACTTGGAACAAAAAGAAAACAAGACATCTTCACAAGGAAAACCAGACAGTAACGAAAAATATCCCAAAGTCTGAAGAGACAGAAGACAAACATGGCGGACAAAGGACTTGGGGATCCATTGGAGGGTAAGACGAATTTATGCAGCCCTGAGGTTGGTGCTGTAGGAAACTAGGGCTGTGCTGGGAGAAAATCTCTGATGACTGACTGAAGCCTGAAGCTTGGAAGTAAAACAGAAGTTAACTTATATCATTGATTTGTTATGGTTACTCTCATTCTTTCACAGTTACTGAATTTACCGTAATACCAGACCTTAATTGTAAGTACGATTAATGTTTCGGAGACTCCAATAGTAGGGACCTATAGAGTATTGGAAAAATGCAATTACTCTTAGAAAAAGATTGTAAACAAATCTTCATTTACCTAAAAAATCAAGATAGTTGTAAAAATTAAGAAAACAGTGATGTGCTATATATTTAGAGGGGAGTTTTCAGTTATCGGGAAAAATGAAATTTAAATTCATCTGACTTATGTGTATACAGAGGATATATACAAGATAGGCAAAATATAAAGTAGATTTTCAGAAGAGAAGAATGTCATATTTATTGAAATCTTTTACTAAGGATGTTTTTTTAAAAACATGAAAGAACAATATCATGAACCCCCATGTACTCAACATCTAACTTCAACTATTACCTGCATAATGTGGAACTTGTGGCCTGCCTTGGAATATTTAAATGTGAATCCAAGACATTACATTATTTTATTCATGAATAGTTTTCTTCTCTTAAAAGTATATTTAAAAAACATAACCAAAATACCATTATCACACCTAAAAAAAATGAATGGTTATTCCTTAATCTTGTCACATATCCAGTAAGTTATTCACATCTACCCAATTGTCTCAATCACAGTTGGGCTGTTTTTTTTCTCTTTTCGCAGTAGGGTCACACACTGCATTTAATCGATGTATCTTTTAGATTGCTTAATTTTTTTAAGTTTTATTATAGAAAATTTCAAACATAAAAGTAGAGAGAGGGATGAAATGAATCCCATGAAGCCATCAAACAGCGTCATCTGCTGTCAACATACGGCCAATACTGTTTCATCTAGACTCGCTCACTTCTCCTTTCCCCCATACCATTTAACAGGAGCAAATTCTATCTAGACCTATAACTTTAGCCATAAATACTTGAATACTTATCGCTAAAAGATAAGGCTTCTTTTTAAAAAATACTATCACAATACCTTTATTGTTGTGAAAGGTGAACAAAAATTTCTTAGTATCATCAAATATCGGGCATTCGGATTTTCCTGATTGTCTCATAAATATTCCTTTAACAATTGGTTTCTTTGACGCTGGATCTGCACAGTGTGTCCACACATTTGGTTGCTGGGTCTCTGATGTCTCTCTTAATCAGCAAGCCACCCCTCCTTTTTTTTTTTCCTCTTCTTGACATTTATTTTTACTTCTTGCTGTTGCTAAACAGAGTCTTCTGTTCTTTGGAATGTCCCACATTCTGGGACTTGCTGATTGCATTCCTGAGGCATAATCTAATACATTCCTCTATCCCTGCAGTTCTTGGGACCTGGAAGACAGCTCTAGAAGCATGACCAGATTCAGGTTCAGCAGTTGTTTAGGAAGACTTCCTAGGTGGTACACTTCCTGTTGCACTGAATCAGGAGGCTAATGGTGCCTAGTTTTCCCTCTTTGTGTGATAAGATTGATCCACTGGTTCAGCAGTTGTCAGTCTGGTCATCCATTATAAAACTCATCAGCTTTTTGCGGAATGGTTTCAGTTGCTGTTGATGACAATTGCCTAGATCCATTATTTCATTAGGGAAGAGGATATTTTAATGCAACCAAACATTGGTCTGTCATTCAGGACAGTTTTACATTAGTATTATTTCTTAAATTCATTAACATAATAAATTTGTTTGTTTTGTCTTAATCTCCCTTGGCGGATGTCAAGAGAAATAATGTTCAGGAAGAATGCCTTGTAAACCATAAAAATCTATATAAATATTACTTATCATTTGGAGACCTTGTTAAAATACAAAAAAGGAATTTTATAAAAATAATACATTTTTATCTCCATAGAATCTCAAAAGGATTTGGAAAATGACCCATCAATAAATTCTCAGGCACAGGAGACGACAGTCATAGCAAGTACTACCGAGGAAGCTCAGACCCTGAGCCCTGCTTCTGGCCTCAACAAAGACCCCCAAGAGGTTGAAACAGTAGGTTCAGGAAGTACAGGTACAGCTGATCCATCCAAAAGTCCTGATGAAACAAACTGTGGGCAATACCCAAAGGATGAAACAGAACATGAGACCAACCAGAGCTTTCAGGATGGCAAACAAGAGCATCAACTCTCTTCAGAAAGTCTGGGTGAAGAACCCTTGCATCCAGAACCCAACTGTTCTCCAGGTGACGAGGCAGGAAGAGCAGGTGCACCAATAGGGAGCAGCTCCTTGGACCTCCCCGAGGAAGTGAGCGACAGACCTGCAGCTTCCGAGGGGCTACCTGCTATAGACTTTCTGGGTGCCCAGAGTCTTGGTCCTTCCAGTGCAGGGCTGGAGAGCCAGGGGACACTGAGGAAGCGACTGGTGGAGCCAGGTGAGAGTGCCCACTGACCTTTTGTCCCGTGTTGTATTGATTGCTCTGTTACTGGCAACACAACATAGGTCAGGGTCCTTTCTGGAGAACATCTTTCCTTGGGCCTCGTCCAAGGTCACATAAAGAGATATGAGTGAGTTGGAATTAGAATGAGGTTTCTTATCTCCTAGACTAGCTCATTCCACTCCATTAAATACACTGCATTTTTAAACAATGGTTTCATTTATTTACTGTTTGTATTAATGTAGTATGATGAAAAAAAAGGGGGCATGACTTTTAAAAAAATCACCTCTGGCTTTTTCTTTGTTTCTCATGAGCACGTTTTCACTTACAATTTTTAAAATCTTTTGTGTTTTGGGAAACTAAATGCTACAAAAATCAAGAGATAAGAAATTTAAAAACCAACATCTATGGTGCAAGTACCGTTAATGCAGTCATTTCAGTTTTATAGGACTTTGAGCAAATCAGTTAATTTCTATCTGATTCCTAGCCCCCTCCCCCGGCTTGTATATTAAGAACAAGCATCATATCTTCCCTTATGAAGATAATAGTTACAGTGTGCTAAGTCCTTACTGGAACTCAAGGGCCGTGGATTCTAGTTGTGGCCTTCCCCCTTGGGTGACCTTGGGCGAATCTCTTTACTTCCTGTTAGTTGAGTTTCCTATTTGTAGAATGAAGAAGTTGGACAAATGGTATTCAGCTGGTTTCTTGCAGTTCTCTCCTTCTGTGACTATATGTGTGGATTTGTATTTTCTAAGTACTCTGAAGAGCTCAGCCTGAAATGCCTATTTATCAGTGCAAAGGAATATAAAACATAAGACACTCTGTTCCTCAGGGACCTAAGGGCTAGAAATTCATGTTTCACTATAAATCCATGACTGATCTCAAATATATGTTTCATTCATTAATCATTAGGATGATCTGTAACTTCAGTGAAGGCAGGGACTATCTCTCTCTCATTCATTGTGTTTCGTGGCACCTGGCACAGAGAAGCAACTCTGTGAATATTTGTTAACTGAAGAAATTAATGAGAGCTATATGGACCATTAAATGCCATCAGAATTTCACCACTGTGCAGGTTCACTGAGTAGAGTAAGAAAATATTGTTTTAAAATGTAGTTTATTTGTGGGAAGCAACTTAATATAATGGACTGAGCTAATCTAGGAGATGAGAAACCTTGTTCCAATCTCAGCCACATTTCTCTATGTGGCCTTGGACCTTTGGCCATAATAGGTAAGGTGAGAGGCCAGAGTAGGCCATCATTAAAGATCCTTTCAGTCCGGGGGAGTGATAGGGGGAAAATGGAGACAACTGTTCTTGAACCACAATAAAATAAAAATGTGAAAATTAAAAAAAAAATCCTTTCAGCCCTTAAATTCTGTGATAGGATATTTTAAAAATCTATTTTTTTTTGGTGTGATATGACTAAATGAACTATCCTTAGCAAGTGAAGGTGATTCTATTTCTTTACTTAATACAGTATGATATTTGAGTTGTTTTTCCAGGAAGCGTTATGGGCTATACTCAGCTTTCACTGTTGAGTAAGGTACCTTGCTGGGGTCAAGCACACCTCTACACTCTGAAGCAGGGGTGTCAAACTCATGTTCACCAGGGCCATATCAGCCTCGCAGTTGCCTTCAAAGGGCTGAATATAATTTCAACTCCTTAACAGCTAAGGAGTAGTTACATTTATACACTCTTAAAATTATTTTTGCCCTTTGAAGGCAACCGCGAGGCTGATGTGGCCCCCAGTGAACATGAGTTTGACACCCTTGCTCTAGAGTGAATTACCTTTGAGTGCTACAGAATCCTCTGCTCCTTTGTACCCCACATTTTAAGATTGGTGTCTCACCCATAACTACATTTTTATGTAGTTGATAAACGTTCTTAACCTTGTAGCCCCTGCTTCGTCTACCTCCTTCGCTAAGAGTTTCAGACTTGCTTTTGTAAGCTGTTCTGCAACTGTATAGTAATCTCTCCCAGCTCTAAACTTAGTGCCTCCGTCATTTGTGTACTTGGGGGCCCGAGGAGCCATGTGAGACTTGAGCACCGGAGTTTGAGCGTCGCTGTCCTGTGATGCTGAGTGTTGTATACAGCTGACAGTTCTTAAATCTCTTCTTAATTTTGTACATTTTTGGTTGACTTACATAGATAGGTTTGGCTGCAACATTAGGATCCTTCTTTGTCCCTGAAGTAAGGGGCCAGTGAGGAATTGTGAATGTAGCAACAGTATCCTTAAAGGAATTTTGTAGCACTGCGTTTTATTCTTCTGGGTAGAATAAAAATAATAGTGAACTTTAAGGAAAAGACATGAAAAAAAGACAGCCTTGTATAAAAGAAAATTTTACAAAGGATAGAAATCCTCACAGTCAAATAATTCTTTGGTTTGGTAAGAAGTGTAAAGGTATACACACGCTCACTCGTGTACTGTCTAAAAATATCGTTCTTTTCTTCCCCCCAGAGGCTGAAAGTCATCAACAAGAAACACGAACACTGGAAGAAAACAAAGAGAATGCACAGGGCGCCATCAGGAAGTCTAATAACAAGGAGTTTTTGAGCTATGGTGAGAACCAAGCTGGTCTTAGTACAGTGTCGCTTCACATTCAGAAATCCTCAGAGAACATACTAGAAGACTTGCAGGTTTAAACAGCTTAATCATGTTTTTTTTTTTTTTAAAATAAAAAAGAAAGTAGGTAGCAGGAAGATAAGAGCAGGAGAGTTTTAGGGGGGTTTCCCTTTGGGGGTCCCGGCTGATGGCTGGCCACCCTGAACGAAATGGGCATGTCCCACAGGAGGAAAGGCATTTCGTACACAAGCACCCAAACTGCCTTTTCAGTGAGAATGAACCTCTCCAGCGCCGTTTTTACACCCTGACCATTTAACAAAGCACGGCCTGTTACAGGCAGCGCAGGTGCTTGGAGGAGGTAGACAATCCTGATGGTTTATTTCTACATCATATCTTTATGTTGTATGGCAGCAACATATATGCCATAGGCACAAATACATCGACTTAGCTCTTAGTTCTGAACAAAGATATTGCATCTTCAAATAATTAAAGCTAAGAAATCGGGGGTGGGGTGGGGGCTGGGGGGTGGGGGTGGGAGGAGCTATATCCAGTAGATTTTAAGAGCAGAAAGTTCAAAGGGTTTCGGCCAAAGACACTCACCACGGCCAGGGAACCTGACAGGAGGCACCTCGCGTGAGCTCCGCGCGGGCTTGATTTCAGACTGGCGCGCTCTCTCACTCTGCCATCCATGCTTTTCATGCCCTGACAGGCCCCGCCCTCCTCGGCCTCCTGGTGGCCGTGGCGCTGGTGCTGAGCTCCGCCCACAGCTACCTGGCGCCGGCGCAGCACGCGGCCCCGAACCCGGCGCTGGAGGCCTTCTTGGCCCAGTTCGGCCGGCTGCCGGAGACGTTTCCGGGCCAGAGCTCCTTCCTGTGGCAGCGCGGGCGGAAGTTTCTGCAGAAGCACCTCAACGCCTCGAACCCCACGGAGCCCGCCACCATCATCTTCACGGCGGCTCGGGAGGGAAGGGAGACTCTGAAGTGCCTCAGCCATCGCATCGCCGACGCCTACACCTCCGCCCAGAAAGTCTCCGCCATCCAGATCGACGGGTCCGGGCGGGCCGCGCAGGACAGCGACACGGTCAAGCTGCTGGTCGACATGGAGCTGAGCTCCGGCTTCGAGAACGGCCAGAAGGCCGCCGTGGTGCACCGCTTCGAGTCCCTGCCCGCGGGCTCCACGCTGATCTTCTACAAGTACTGCGACCACGAGAACGCCGCCTTCAAGGACGTGGCCCTGGTGCTGACCGTTCTCCTCGAGGAGGAGACGCTGGAAGCGAGTGTGGGCCCGAGGGAGACGGAAGAGAAAGTGAGAGATCTTCTCTGGGCCCGGTTCACCAACTCGAACACGCCCCGCTCCTTCAACCACATGGACGCGGACAAGCTGAGCGGGCTGTGGAGCCGCATCTCGCACCTGGTGCTGCCGGTCCAGCCCGTGAGGCGCATCGAGGAGCAGGGCTGCGGGCTGTGAGCCCAGCGGCGCGTGCGCGGGACGCCGCGGGCCATTCCCGTCGGCCCCGAGGCCTCTGCGGGCGATGGGAGCATCGCCTGAAAAGCACAGGGGAGCTGCCTTCATCGGGAAACACGTTTTATTGTTCACTTCTTGTGAAATTTTTTCTAAGCTAAGCGTGGTCGAGCTAAAAAGCTGACCTGACTTTGTCTCCTTGCCTTTCAAGCAAATCGGGTTTGAAATATAGCATGGTATATATATATATATAAACTGTGGCTTTTTTAAATCTTAAATCATAAAATACAGCAGCAGAATTATTGCACAGGAAAAGAATCTTCTCAGAGTAACTACAGAGTGATTTTTGTATCATATGTGAAATATTTCAAAAGCTCATTTTAATAGCCTAGTGGTGGGATTACATTTTATACTAATCTGCACTTTCTGAATGGTATGAAATTTGTATTCAGATACCTAAATACTTTATGTAAGTCACTGTGCTTTTTTTTCTGTGCATGAGCTGAGGTAAAAGCAGCTGTACTAAAAAAAAAAAAAAAAATGTTTTTTTTAAAATTGGAAACGGTGGGGGATTGTTTCTAATCACGGGGAATGAAGGAGTGCTCATAGTCTGCACCTTTACCTCAGCTCTTCCGAATTGTCCAGGGCAGTGACTTTGACGCTGTGTCTACTGTTCAACCTAGCCCCCCACCCCCCCACTTTGTATTGGAGCGGTTCCGCTCCGGCTGTGTCGCGGGGATTCTTCCTAAGATTCCGCTGGAACCGAGTTCCATTGATAACGGAGTCTGAAAACCCCTGACTGAGCAAGAAACCATCTTAGAAGACAGGAAATGGGTAGGAAAGAAAAAAAAAATGAATGTATTAAAATTCGTGAGTAGGAAGAGGACACAATATATGTTTATTGCACTGACACGTTTTTTTATAAAAAAGACCTATAGATGAACAGCAGAATGTTTAAAGTAGTGTCTACTAGCTTATTTCTGATGCTTTTGGTAATTTCTGTTAGTCATCAGTTCTCTCTCCCCGGAATGGGTTTTTATCATTGTCTAGGATGAGAGTCTGAGTGTCCTTTAAGAGGAAAAAATTTTAATAGCCAAATGAATAGTAAAATTTATATAGGTATGTTAGCATAACTTTACCATACTGTTTACTTGTTGAGCAGTAATAGAACATTATGTAATGCACTTCATTTATCTGCTAGTTAAAAGTACCATTAACAATGAAAGAAATGCAAGCGACGTATACTTAGTGAGAAAAAGCAAAAATGGTAGATAATTTCTAAGAGGTTCTAATGGTCAATATTAATTGTTGGACCTATGTCCTGTGACTATTAGAAAGATTGAGACTGTTTACAAAGACAGTAGGTTTTCTTGTTTGTTTGAATTTCATCTCTGAAAGCAGAACTCTAGGAAATGACCTTGACCTAATGAAGGATCTGTCCCATCACATGGAAGTCCTAGAACTACCACCATGCTCCTGGGCCATTTCAGCTACTCCTGGGGTGTTTCAGCTAGGTGTTGGCCTCGCTGCGGGTATGAGAGCAGAGAGGTCATGTGATTAAAGTATGCAAGGAATTTTGGGAGCAGAAGATATCGGTATCTTTATTGAAGAATCTGTTTGACAATATCTGTCGCAGGAAAAACAGATACATCTATTCTAACCGAAGTAGAGGCAAACCTAAAGGAACTATTTTCATTTGGGATTTTATGAAGGAGCCTTCTAACAGAGTTGAGGAAAGGCCTACCTGAATAAAAAGTTAAAGCATGGTGAATACAATATCAATCCAGTACATACTCAGAGGAAATAAATCGAAAAAAGGTCTATATACCAGAGTCAAGTTATTTTCTGTATTCTAGATCTCAGATGCTAGCATTACACACAAACCGATGGTGCCTTGTAGAACTGTTTCGTGGGCCAGCTGCCTGGGCTGCCTCGGATCTCGGAAGAACCATGTGATCTGTGTGTGTCTCATGTCAGTGACTCAGGTCAGAGTTGAAACAAAGGCTCTTGTTTCTTCATTCAGTTGAATATGGCTTTTCATGATTTCCTTTAAATATAATTTAGAAAAGGAAATTTCAAAAAATTACAACTTTTTTACCGTTCAGCCTTTGTTAAAAAACCCTTTCCTTCCATGGATAAGGGCGATCATCTGAAACTGTTGTCAGTTCTCCGTCAACTACTTCAGAAATCACTTTAAAAAGAAGCAGTATATTAGTATTGGGTCTTCTTATGAAATAAATGATTATTTTTAAAGCATAAAACTTTATATTTTTTAAAGGAACAAATAAAATGTATTATCTAATAGACTCTCAGGTTAATTTCTACTTGATTGTTTCTATTTTTCACATTTTTCAGGTTTCCAGATTTTCTTTTGTGTGTCCTGTAGTTCATCTTTCATTCCTCTAATAGATATTTTATTTGACTTTAGAACAAGGACCTGTGGGCATATGACGCCATACATGACACCCAAACACCACTGTTTAATTATTATTGTAGAACAACTCTCATTACATCATATATTAACATAAACACTTTTTGATTGACACCAGCATCCTGGAAGCAACTGGTGGAATAAGAAATTGTCTCTCAACTTGAGTTTTGCCCCTGTGGGATAAATTTTAGGCTTCCCAGTTAGTTTCTAAGGATTGGCAAAGGAGTTCCAGGGGATTCATATCACTAGAGGTAGTAATGATATTGTTTCTATTTTTTAAATCAAATAATTTGAATGAATTTCATTTGAAAGCCCCCCAGCTTATGACAGTAAAGCTCAGCATGCTGTGATCTCTGCCCCCATCCAGCTAAGGACCCCTGTGAACAGTGGTAACTACTGAGGTGGTTTTGACCTTTTTCACAGTGTTTAATTGTTTGAATTATACTTTTATCTGTTAAAGGCAGGTGGCATAATGAGCACTGACATTAAAAATAACAAACAAATATAACACATGAAAGTGATGATTCAGCTATGTGATCTTTGCCAGGAATGTATTGGCATGTCTCTGACTAAAATGTTTAAGCAGCATATACAGGTGTCTAGTACTTCAAAAACTAATGTTAAATAGGAAATGTAATCATTATATCTGATTAGGGCTATCATTTAATGCGATAACTTTATATCCATGTAGCTTATTTGTAAAGAAGTACTTTCAAATAGCAACATGAAAACTTTTTATCATTTGAAAATAAAACATAATTATAAAAATAAGCCAGTACATATTTGTAAAGTGCTCAATATATTATTTGATAAAAGCAGTTTTTAAATCTGTTTTCTAGTTGAATATGTAGTTAATATCAGTGTTCATTTTAATATTTTGTTTGCCAGTCTGAGCATACTATATTTCATTTTTAAATTTGTTTGAAAGTCATAGTGGATTTGTTTTCTTGGTTTTTTTTTCAAAATTAAAGCACCTTCAACACTGTGTACCACTTTGCATATTTGTCTTTATATAAGAATTTTGAATATTATTGATTATAAATCCCTTATCACAACCCAAGGAAAGACAAAAATGATCATTTAAAATTTTTTCTAAAGGCTTCTGTGAGATGATCACATACTGAGCCTTAAGAGTCACACACTTGTGAATAATAACAAATTTGCAGAAAAGATGTTAGCAATTCTAGAGAGAACTAAACTAAGATATCCATGTAAAAAAGTTTCTCCAGAGGACTTTAAAATATGCCTTCTTTCTATTTATTGGCAGTTTCAGTGTTAGGTGTAGCCTAAATTTGCCTCACTGAGACTGAGACTGGGCTATTAAAACTCATTTCTAACTAATAAACTGCCCTATCACAACTATGGCGTTGCTTCTCTACCTGGCTTTAAAAATACATGTGTAGACTAAAAAAGAGCACTAGCCTTACTCGAATGGCCTGAGAACACAAGCAGCATCCCCTAACCTGCAAATAATCTGTAAAGATAAATAATTGAGTCTTCGGTGCCTTCCCTTCCAGTATTACCTGTAGTCTCTATTTCAGCTTGCTTTGATGTCTTTAAAAATCCAGAGATTGGTTCTTGCCATGGGAAATGATTTCCCCCATTTCCTCCTCAGGGCTCATAAATGAAATTTGCCCTTGGCTAAGAGCACTTACCTGAATTAAAAGGAACATTTTGGACTTGGGAAGCCATGGGCTGAGGAACGCTGCCGTGGGGCAGAGTTGGCAGGATATTAGGCCCAGCCTTCCTTCCCCGGAGCCCCAACCTCATCAGCACAAAGCTACTCACACCTGCTCCCTGTTGATCAGATTACTTGAGGTGCAAATCTATTTGCCATCCCTGCCATCAGAGAAAGAAGCATGTTGACACAACTGCATTTTTTTTTTCCTATTTAACAAAAATGAGTGGACTTTGCCAGTATTCGGGTCGAAGTTCTTGGCATTCTCAGCCATCCAACTGGGATTGCTTTTGCATTTGTTTCTTATGGATGTTGAAGAATGTGCCTTATTCAAATCAGTTGTCAGGTTTTACCAAAAATAAATCTTAACTTTTCTCCGTTGACTGATTCTTCGTTATATTTCCAAAAATGGCAAGTTTATAGATGGGCCTGTGGTCATCGCTGGTAGAAAAGAAAACTGCCCTCATTTGGCAAATTCAAGAGCCTAGGAGCGCTGCGTGGGTCAGGCGTCCTTGGGGCCCTAAGTAACGTCATAGAGTGCAGACGCTGAGCCTAGAACCTGCTGCTGTTCCCCTTGTGCGTTCTTCCAGTGCTAATCCTACTTCGTGAGGTTTTTTGGGCAAGAGGGAGAGTGGGGTTGTAAGTAGAGTCTTGGGAACTGCTCCTAACCTGGGTGTGCTAACAGGAAATGCGTTCTTAAGTGTGGCTGTCATTCAGTTGTGTGTTGGGGGTGGGGGAGTCCAGAGAGTGCCAACAGTTTCTGGCTTACAATGTTGCCAAAGGAGAATCCCAGCAGCAGCACCTGAGCACCCCTCTCAGCCTCATACCCCCTTCCCTTGGCTTTCCGTCCCTATTATTCTCTAGTCAACTCAAAACAGCAAATTTATTGACATCGTTCATAGGTCTTCTATCAGATCTGAATTCAATTTTGAAAATCTGATTTTTTTTTTAGTTTAGGAAAATAGGAATTCTCAGGAGCTTGCATATCTTAAAATATGAGCTGTCCGTGGAATGGGCTCAAGTCCCAGGATAAGAGGTGCCTGAGGACGAAGAACAGAGGATTTTCCCAAAGGATTGTTCAAGCACCCACCTCGGGTTGCAGCAGTAGTGGTGGCCGGTTCCTTTCTTTGTAGACAGGCTGACTGCAAACCGTGCAGAGAGCACTGTGTGGGGGGCGGTGGGGGGGCGGGGGCAGTAGTGAAACCACCCTCCACAGACAACCTGTCTACCCTGGAAGATAAGGGGTACACCAATACCCGTGTTCCATCCTCGAACGCCACAGAGAGGCTGAAAGAGGGAGCTGTCCCTTCTAGGGGTGGCCAAGGAGTAAGTCATTAAATCACAGAAAAGTTTTGAAGAACATGTACAGTTTGGGTTGAAGCTTGGTGTGTGAGGTCAGAGTTGTAATTGAAAAGTCATCCCAGGGGGGATGAACAGGACTGGAAAAAATCCTGTTTTTTTTTTTGGCAGAGAGAGGCCCGGACCCTTTCTGGATACCTGATGCACATGCATTCACACACAAACCCTGCGGGCTGGGCTCGCAGACCCCGTGCACATTCATTCAAACATCAGTTTGGTTGAACTCCCTGTGCAGAATCTGGGGTGCAACTGTTTGGCTCTCCTTCCCCTTTCCCTTCCCCTTCCTTCTCTGTGGCCAGTGTTCCACCACTGTGGCAGCTGGGGACCATGAGGGGACAGGTGGCTGCTCCACAGAGCAGGCCAGGTGCAGTGAGGTCTGCTGCAGAGATGGCTTCCGAGGCTGCTCTGGTGGATGGCTTTTGCCTGGGGACGCATGAAAGACCTTGGCCTTCCATCCCGGTGACTGGCAGGGCTAGCCCGTGTGTGTGCTGCCAGCCGCCCCACAAGGAAGCCTGGCCTCCGCACTGCCCACCCAGAGGGCCTTGCTTCTCCTGGCTGGTTCATTCTCTCTGCCGTCCAAAGCCTATTCCTTTTCACCTTAAAAGATGCTGCCTGCCCAGGCCTCCCCTCACCTTTCCCTCAGAATAAGCTGCAAAGCTACATTCCAACGCTGTTATTTTTGGAGTTTCCCTGAAAGCCAGTTTGTGCTTAAGGCATTTCATCGCGGGAGAAGGGAAGAGAGGATCCCTCATCACCCTAACCCCCTGCAGAGGAGCCCCCTCCTTCTGGCAGGACTGGCAGGAGCAGCCTCCCTTATAACTTTATTTTAGTATAAAACTAAAATATAGCTGTTAAAAAGAATCCAGACATAAGTGTTTACAGAGCTTCTGTTTGGGGTGACGAAAAAGCTTTGGAAACAGCAGCGATGTTTGCATGACATTGGAAATGGAATGCCAACTCAAAATGGTTACAATTGTCAACTTTATGTTATCCACATTTTACCACAACCAAAAATTATCACTGTCTTCCCTTCTAGTCTTCTGCCTCACGGGGAGAAAACTGCTCCACGCTTGTGTCCTAGAGGATCCTGTGCCTGTGGAGAGTCCCCGGAGGGGCCCCCTGGCAGCTGCATCCCAGCCTCAGAGCTGCAAGGACTCAAATGTGCCAGCACGTCAGGGGGTCACAACATGCCCGGCCAGCCGCTCTCGGGCAATGAGGCACCTCTTACAGTGACAAGTCAGAGCAGAGGCCTCTGCAGGCAGCCCCCCCAGGGCTCTGCTCCCAGGCGGACATGTGGACCTCTTGTGACCATCTGGAATGCACCCTATCCTCAGGCATGGTTTTGGTGTAATTTAACTCAGAAAAAAATAGCGTTTTGAAAGGTAGAGTCACAGAAATGAAAATAATATAACAAGGCAGACATTGAAAGGCTTTGTTTCTGTTCCCATCTCATCCACTGTCCACTTCCTCCCAAAAGGAAACCAGTTTTGGTAGTTTTTTGTGTATTCTTCCAATGTCTATCTCAGGCACATTGTATATGATCACTTTTTCCCCTTAATTAAAATTCTCAATTCTTAATTTTTCTCAATTCTTAATTTTTCTCCTTTGAGTTCCTCCTTATTCATTGTCACCAGCTCATGACTCCCCATCAGATGGGGTCCTGGGGGCTGGGTGGGGGAAGGGAGGCAAAGGGTTAGGTGAGGGGCTGGTGAGACCCTGAGTACGCAGGGGCCTGGGGTTTGGAGTCTCCTGGACTCTGGATCCCTTTGGTTGGGGCCTTTGTGTTTGGAGAAAGAATTCAGAGGATGCTGTCAGGAGGGTGAGGCCTCTGCTTTCATTGTAGGATGTTGAATTAGAACCAGAATGCACACCCTCACAGGGGAGCGGTGCTTCGTTAGGGATAAGGATGTGATTCCCAACAGCAGGTAACCTCTGGCCCAAGGCAAAACCCAGCCCAGGAGGATCCGTTGGTATCAGCGTGGAATGGGGTGGAGTCAGCACCTGGCTTGTACCTGCAGGCCTCCTGGTGACCAGGTGTCTGTGGCCAGGGCCGATGAGCCTGTGGTCTTCTGAGGAGACCTGGAAGGAAGATTATCAATGCCCAGCATGAGCCAGCCACCAGGCCTCTGGACGCTAATGCCTGTGAAGACCCAGATTGTCTTGCTCGCTGGGTGGAGCAGGCCTGGGAACCGGCGAGTCTTGGGGAGACAGCTGCATCACCTATGCCCCAACTCCCAGCTGTGGCTGGGGTCCCTTGCTCGTGTGTGTGTGTGTGTGTGTGTGTGTGCGTGTGTGTGTGAGAGAGAGAGAACGGGGTGAGGGGTGGGGAAAGTTGATGTCAGGATAGACAGGAAGTGTGGGGGCCATGTGCTCCCCTTGAGGCCCGGGTGAGTCCTCACCCAGGGACCAGCCACCTTGGGAAAGGACCTCCTGGGGAAGTAGCTCACCTGCGATTGTGGGGGGCAGTCCTCTGGAGAGAGGGGTGCTGGACTGCCAAGGCCAGGCTGCCTGCTGCCCCGCTGGCTGTAGTCAGGGGTCCAGGTGGCCCTGAGGTAGAGACTCTTTCTCTCTTACATACACACTCCCGGGCACCCACACAGATCCATGCTGCCCCTTCCCCTCTGCCAACTCTCCTTCCCTCTCCACACAAAGCTGATTCCTGGTTCCCAGTCCTCACCCACCACTCCTGCTTCCATGGTCTCTGTGGGGTCAGGGCTGAGGACCTGGTCCCCAAAATCTCTTCTCTCTCTTCCCAACATGCAGGGACTGGTCATATGACACTCTGGGTATCCTCAGACTGGGTGATTGAACCCAGAGCTACAGGGGGGGACACCACAGGCCCGGACAGTGAGGGTGGGGTCAGGGCAGGGAGGGGCTGATGCCTGGGTTACTCCCCGGCAAGGCGCCGCATCATCAGCAGGGCCACTGCCACCTCTGGGAGCCCTTTCCCACAAACAGCACCTCCTCCCTGGGGGGGTGCTCAGACCAAGGCAATGGGGTCAGGGAGAGCAGGCAACATGGTGGAAAGGATTGGTTGGTGAGGACACAGGAAGGGAGAGGAGGCTGGTAGACAACTTTGGTGTTGAAAATGGATGTCCTGGGTGATGAAAAAGAGTTTCCACGCTTAAATCTGTGCCCAGCTGCCCCAGCCCCAGATGAAGAACGGAGGACCCCGTGGGATTCCTATTTCAAACTCCTCATTTATTGACATCAACTTGGTTGCGACTCCCAGTTATCAAAGATGCAGGAGGAGAAATCTGCAGCAGGAGCGGTTGGTGGAGACAGGCTGGCAGGGAGGACAGGCTGGGAACAGCCTCTCCACTTCCTGTGTAGGGTGCAGTCTGCCAAGAGTCCAAACAGTGTCCCATGGCTAGAAAGTGTGGTGCGGTTGAGTGGGCTGAGCTCCCTCTTGCACAGGTGAGGCCCTCACGGCTCCAAGGAGGTGGACTGGCGATCTCAAGCCTGGGTCCTGAGCAACGTGGGGCTGTGTGTGTGGGAGAGCTGGGGCCCATCTCTCCAACACCCCCAGACAGATTTTCATTTGTGGGTTGACAGGGTGATAGGCTGAGAAAGCCAAGGAGACAGGGCCGCACAAGATGCTTTTCACATGGGGACCCCCAAGAGATCAGGGTTAAGAAGCAGGTATCTTGACCAGGTTGTCTTGATTTCTGCAAAGGCAAGAAGTGCCATGACACTGTGGTTTTGGGGGGAGGAGGGACAGCTCTTGCTGGGGCTGATCGGCTGTGGAACTTCAGGGCAGCAAGGCACCGGGGCAGGTCGTCAGGAAGCGGCGAGGGCTGCCAGGGTGCACTTGGCCCAGTCACAGCAGGCGGTGGCAGGGGTATGTAAAAGCTGCTGCCCCTAGCTGGTCCCTCTGGACTCGGGGACAGGTCTCATTACCCCCACCTGGAGCTGCCTCCTGGTATAAGAGAAATGCTACTGTTTGAGGTCACTCATAGAGAGTCAGACAAACGTGTGCTTTTCATGGACAATTAAGATGGTTTTGCCTGCTAATCCTGTGTTTGTGGTCCTTCGTCCCTCAGCACGCATACCTGCACACAGGATCGGGCAGTTGGCAAGAGCACAGGGCTGGTGCAAAAGAGCACTGCCTGGCAGACTGGTCCAGTTAGCCCTGGCTTTGTGGAGCACTCAGGGGCCCTTGGAGTCCATTGGGCCAGGTCTCAGTCCCCTAGAGAAAGTGGGGTCTCAGAGAAGATAAGATTGGTCTGAGAGCTGATAACCAAAGTGTGACTGGACCAAGGTCCTTTGAGTCTCGATCCAGTGTGCCTTCTTCATGGATTGAACTGCAGGGTGAAGGGAGCCTGAGCAGAGTGACACAGAGGCGTGGCAGGTTCTCTTCCCCCTGTCCTGACTGTGCCCTGCGCTTTCTCAAATGCAAAATGGAGATTTCAACACAGGGGCTGGCTGCTAACCCGCCCTACCCTCTGCAGTGTTCAGCGACTCAGGAGTGGGTGGGGGTTAGTTATGCCTTTAAGAGGGGGTGCCGCCACCCCTTACTGCAGAGGCAACTGGAAAACTCATCAGATGCATTCACTCAAAAGGCATAAGGCCATGGCTGAGTTTTTGGTGGGAAGAGGGAGCTGGACTTGGGGCTAGGGAGAAACAGCAATGAGCAGACCCTCGCAGGAGATGGGGCAGGGGTTGGGCAGGTAGGGGGCCATGGAGAGAGGGCAGCAAGCAGAATCCAATTGCTAAGTCAGACCCCTCTTGTCCTCAGGAGTGAGGGCTGCTGCCCCTGGTGGGAGGGGTGGTCTGGCTCTCCTGTGTCACAGCTCAATGCCCAAGTAGAACAGCCCAGAGGGGCTTACGTGGCAGCACCATCCTGTGCCAGCCACCTGATTGCTATGGGGGTCGATCCCGTCAATCACCTTTTGCTCATGCTTGCTGGGGGTCAGATTGGTCTTTCTAGTTGCTATGTCTGAGAGCCTCCCCCTCTGCAGCTCCTGAAGGCAGCAAAGCCTGTGTGTGGGTGGTGACAGGTGTGTGTGCACACACCTGAGAATGCGCACACCTGAGAATGGACACGCCCTCGTAGGACTGCAGACACACGTTGCTCAGTGTGGGGGACCACAGCCCCAGAGGCCGTCAGCGGGACCTCACTCATGAAGCTACTTGAACCCTGGCAACATAACTTGAAAAAGATTCTCAGCTAGGCAGCTGGTTCCATAGCAGAGCAAAGATTTGGGGGAGACAGTCAGTCACTTTTTGGTACATTCCCTGAAATCACCTTATGCTTTTAAAGCCAACTCAGCGCGCTGCACAAAGGAAGGGGCAGAGCTGCAACAGCTCAGGAATCCACATCTGTGTCTGAGCAGCTATGGGCTTGACGGTCTCTATGACAACCACACACTACAAAACGAGATTGTGAACTGGCTTTTGGGTTCGTGTTAGCAAGCAAGTCCTGCAGAGGTCCCTTTAACACTCTCCTCTTCCTTCTCAATTCCTGTGGTGTCTTAGTTGTCCCCTTTCTTCTTTCACCCCCCAGGGACTCTGGGGGCTGCCAGGCCTCTGCAGAGCCTTTCCTCTTCTCGAAGTCTGGCAAACCTGGGCAGTGAGGGAAGCGAGAGAGGCTGGGGGTGCTGGAGCTGGCCGGAGAAACGTCCCAACAGAGAAACTGGCAAAGCTGCCAGCTCAACCTGTCCGTCTACCTTTGGGCCAGGGGACCAGGCCCTGCCCTGGCTCTCATGCATGTGATGGCTTCAGTCCTGGTGAGCCTTCTCATGCAGGGCAAGGAAAGCCAAGGTAATGGAGACAGTCCTTGTGGCGTTTTAGGGGGGGGGGGTTGGGCTGCTGGCCCCAGCCCTCTAGCTGGGGTGTAAGCATTGGTGGGTGTGGGGGTCGGGGGGAGAGGGTTACACGTCTGTACTAATAGCCCTTGGATTGGTGAAGGCCTCACGCCCAGAGCCCGGCCATGTCACCGGGTAACTCTGGGGTGCTGCCAGTTGGAGGGACGAAGGACCCCCCTCCTTGTAGTATGTGGGAATGAAGGACAGCCTCTCGCCTCCGCCCCCATTGGGCACCATGTCAGCCGTCCGTATGTAAAAGGGGGAGCTATATGGAGAGCAGGTGGCGCAGTGACGGGGTGCCACCCCGCACGGCTGGCCGCAGGGCTCGCTGGTGAGAGGCGCCAGGCTGCCCCTGCTGTCCAGGGCTTGGGATCTGCAGGCATTGCAGGGGGGCACGCCGGGGGATGTGGGCCGGTCGTGGTCCTCCTCTTCCTCATCTGCGTCCTCTTCTCTGCTCTTCTTGCAGCAGTAGTACTGAGGGGAGAGTGCGGAGGGCCCCCCTTTAGTGGCACAGCACCTGCACCCCTGCTCCTCTGTGGATCGAACTCAGTACCAGAGGCCACGCTCCACAAGTATGGATTCCCAGCCTTGCAAGACTTTCCCTGTTCCTTCCCCTGCTTCCCTGTGTACTCATTTGGCGGCGGTGGCTGGGAGAGGCAGAGAGGCAGGGAGGGAGGGTCAGACAACCATACTGAGCACAGGGCTGGGGTGCGGGGCAGCTGGGAGCAGCTTTTGGAGGCTCCCCAGAACGGTGCCCTTCCCAGCACTCCCGAAATCTCAGCCTCGCAGGAGACACAGCACCATGAGCTCTCGCTGGGCGCCCTGAGTGTGCCATGTGGGGCCTGCGGAGCTCCCTTTTGATCGTCCCCGGCGGCCGGGACTGACCTGGAGCCTACAGTAGCACAGGACAGCGATGATGCAGAGGAGGATGACGGCAGCCAGGATTCCGCCCGTGATCACAACCGTCCCCGCTGTCATCCGCCCGGCGCCCCATCCAACTCTGTGGAGAGATGCGGGGGCTGGGTGGGGGCAGGAGGCCCTCCTGGAGCTCTCTGCACCACCGGAGGCTTGGAGGGTCCCGGGCACTGGGACACCAGGGGGTGGCTGTGGCCCGCGCCAGCCTCCCGCAGGGGCTCACAGCAGAGATGGAGAGGAGGCAGGATGCTAACTGAAGGTGTAATTCTGCTTCCTGTTTCTGCCCAGCTTCAGGGTTTCTTGCTCTCTTTCTCTAATTCTCTCTCACCTGCCCCCTCTCCTCACACCCTGTTTAAAATGTACCTCCTCCACCACCCTGTGGCTCCAAGACACAAAGAAAAATGGCTTTCGCTTGTAGAGGGGCTTAGTCTGTGTGAGGCCATGCCCTAAGCAGGCCCCTGGTTATCTCAGTTAATCCTCCAAATAACCCCTGGGCTGGTTCTTAATCACCCCCATTTCACAGGAGCTGAATGAGCCTCTGATTGATTTGGCTGAGATCCCACCCAGCCTGGTTCACCCCAATGCCATGCCCTTGATCAGTGACCTCCAGGGTGCAAACACCAAGGTCCCTGACCTTGACCCAGGGGAGGCGACAGGGTCTCAATCGCAAAAGTTCTGCCTACTTTTGCCCTGGCTCAAACCCGTACTCCTTTGGGGGTTGGGGGGTCTCTCCTTTCTTGCCAACTCGTTGTGGAAAATGAGGCCCAGGCGAGCCCAGAGGAGGCAGGAAGGTGGCCTTCTGGCTCCAGGGAGGCTGTGGTGGGTCTGGAGAGGCATGTCCCGGCTAATGTGGGCTCACAGGACAGAGGGAGGCTCTGGGTGTGAGGCAGCCTGGCCTCAGGCTGACTCCCCTTGCGGGCCACTGAATGCTCTCTCTCAGTGTCCCAGGTTCATGGGGACCAGGGAGGGTTGTGCCAACAGAGCAGGAAGGTGGGAGGAGCCTTGGCATCTTGAGGATGGAAGACAGACTGTGAGCACTTACGTTCAGTAGGGAAATGGTGACCTGCAAGACAACAAAAGGGGCAGAGAATTTGGGAGAAGTGTGTTACCCCTGAGAAAGGACCCACGTGTCCGATTGGTCCCGGAGCTCCACCTCACCTTGTCATGCTTCCTGTACTTCGTGCTTTATCAGCAATAAGCCTACGAGTCCCAGAGCTGGGGCTCCCGCTCTGTCTCCAGCTGCTAGTGGGCAGGCAGCTAGCTCAAGCTCAGGCAAAGTCATTGCCCATTCTCCACATGGGCTCCCCCACCTCCAGCCTCTCTTAGTGGTTCCTCCTGAGCCGCTGTGAAGGGTTTTGCAGGTTGTTCATTATTTAAAGAGCAAGCGGGCACGGAACCACAAGCTGCACTCTGCTCTCAGGGCCACGCACCCTGCTGCGTTTGCCTGGCAGAAGGGGCACCTTTTCTTCACCCAAAGACACCATCTGGTCTTCACCATGTGCTCCTAGAGCACAGCATGCACCCCGGCCCTGCTTCTAATTCACTCGACCCACTCACAGAGCAGGCTTCACACCACAGCCCGGGCAGCACCCAAAGGTGGGTTAGAAATGCAGCATCTCAGGCCCCCGCCGCAGGCCTAAGGAGTCAGAATCTGCATTTTAGCAAGGCCCCAGATGATTAATTTGCATAGTAGGGTTTGACAAGGCAACAGGATGTACCCCTAGTCACCCAGATGTTCAAATCCTCAAATTCTTCTTTGGCTCCCCCCGTCTTCTGTTCCCCACACATCTGTGAAGACACTTTGCATGTCATACCTGTCCCGGTGCAATGGCTTCCAAAATGATCTCACAGGTTTGTCTCTGAGCACCATCTCCCCACCTACTGTTTAGCCTCTCATCATCCCTAATGCCCCCTCTTCCTCCAGAGCCTCCCTGTACTCACACTACCTGAAGGACACATAGATCTGGGCAGAACTTGTAGAGCAAATGTCGAAAGCTTTGCCCCACCCCACTACCCTGCATGGTCACCACCATTCATGTTTCCCCTCCTCACCCTCCATTGGCCCCTCCACATGAATCCTCTGCCCCTCAGGCAGGCCCTGTTCTCAAGGAGCTTATAGCCTCGTGATGTAAAGACCCTTAACACACCTTAGGTCTCATGTAGGACACATAACTGGAGACACACCGACCAGCAAGGACGTTATGGTGGAGCAGAATCCTAAAAGCTGAGTAGGAGCTTGTCCAGTAGACATGGTGCACAGGGCAGGGGTGTGAAAGGACATGAGAGTCCAGGACCCGTAAGGGATCCGGAAAGGTCCAGATGGGGGGGTGGGAGTGGGGGTGGGAGGATGAAGTTGGAAAGACTGTAAGCCAGGCAAGGGGCTTAACTCTCTTGGAGATGATCAGGGCTCCGGAAGGGCTTTTAGGAGGGTCTCTCTCTCTCTCTCCCTCTCTCCCTCTCTCTCTCCCTCTCTCTCTCTCTCTCTCTCTCTCTCTCTCTCTCTCTCTCTCTCTCTCTCTCTCTCTCTCTCTCTCTCTCTCTCTCTCTCTCTCTCTCTCCCTCTCTCTCTCTCTCTCGGCTCCTCCTGCAATGCCTTTCCAAGTGCCACTTTCCAACCCTGACTTGGGAGAACACTTGTCAACACTCACGTGCGAACATCTTGACTCTTCCACTAAATTAGGAGTCCTCTGGGATTAGGAGCTTTGCTTTATACTTATCTCCCCGCTGCATTATACACAGTGCCTGGCACACAGCAGCGGGTACTTCATAAAAGTTTGCTAATCTCTGGTACGCTATTGCTTCCACAGGCCCGGCGGTTATGACTCCGATCCACCACCAGGGGGCAGCAAGTTGCATCTCTCAGCTCACATCCTCCCTGCAGACCTGAGCATCAATCATCGTGGAAGACCAGACTTTGCCCACGTACGTGGTGGGCCAGGCTTCAGGGGTTCATTGAACATTTGGTGTGGGATGAAGTGCAGCCTTGGGAGTTTTTGTGTACCTTCACTAAAACACCATTCCACCTTCCCCTGCTCACCGATGAGAGGCCCATGGAGTGGCTGGAGGTGGGGGAGGCAGCAGGGACCCTCTCTGCTGGAAGTCCTGGCCTGGTCTCCTTGGCTGTGCCCAGCCAGTTTAGGAGAGGCCATGTGAGAACCGTGTTCTCCCTCTTCCTGCCCTCCATGCCTGGTCTCCCCTTTTCAGCACCTTGGAGGCTGTAGAGCAGAAATAGCCTGGAAATGGCAGGGGGTGGGGGTGGAGCAGGGCAGGCAGGCAGTCATGGGTCTGAAGGCCCATTTGAGGCCCAATTGTACCACTTACCAGCCACCTGAGCTTGGAAACTGACCACTTTTCTCACTTGTAAGAGATTAATCAGAAACTCAGCGTACAGGTATGGCTGTGAGTGAAAAGTCATGCTCATGAGGGCCCCTTGTAAACTAAGAGATCCTTCACACACAGTGATTTCAGGGGGAAAGGCAGACCCGGACATTCTGTGGCTACTTAAGTCTGGCCTTACAACCAGAAACCGAGAAGGTGCGGGTAGAGGCCTGCAGCATGCTAGCCAGGCCCCCGTCCGTGTCCCTGAGGGCCCGGAGCTAAGGGTTCAGCTTAGCCTTGGAATTCCCACATCCAACGTGGCTCTCTTAGTACTTCACGTAGGCTCATTTTCTTATTGCAACGAGATGCAGATGATAACAGTAACTCAGTGCAGATAAACATAACTCTGCAGTTCACAGCATGCTCTCATGTATCCCCTCCTACGACAGGCCCGCTCTAAGGTGGCCCCCAATGAGAGCCCTGGCAGTCATGCCTGCACACTCCCCTCCCCTCGGGGCCAGATGTGTCCTGGGACCTGCGTCCACCCACCAGAACACAGTGAAGGTGAGGGGATGTTGCTGCTGTGAATAGGTTATAGAAGAGTCTGGCTTCTCTCTTGCTGGTCCACTTTCTCCTTTGTTAGTCTTGATGCAGCAAGTTGCCATGCTGGGGGGACCCATGTGACAAGGAACTGAAGGTGGCCTCTGTCCCTCAGTCCACTGGACAGCAGGAGTGGAGCTCCTTAATCCAATGGCCCAAAAGGAACCGAACAATCACATAAGTGAGAGCGGATGTGGATTCTTCCCCAGTGGAGCTTTCAAATGAAAATGCAACCCCAGGGGACACCCTGAATGCTGCCTTAGGTCAGACCCTGCAGGGGTGCACCCCGCTGGCCACGCCTGGTGTCCTGACGCACAGGAACTGTGAGATCTTCAGTGTATGTTGCTATAAGCTGCTCGGTTTGTGGTAGTTTGTTATATAGAACTAACAGATTTCTTTAACAAAAGAAGATGTTAACGAGAACTAACATCTTCTTTGACCTGTACAAAAACCCCGCACATGGAGGGAAGCCCGACCATTCAGTGACTTGCCTGGTCCTACACAGCAAGAATCTGAGTTAGGACCCAGGGCCCGGTGCCGTGGAGTTTCCGTCACAGCAGCCTCTTCCTGAGCAGCTCCTCAGGGACAGGAGAAAGAGGCCCCATGGGCCCTCCCGGGGCCTAGTAGACCTGGACAGAATGGATTCAGTGGTGGCCAACTCAGGGACTGATGACAGCCAAAGAGGACAAACCTGCTGCCAGCTAACCACTCCTAGGGCCTGCCCTCTGAGATCAGGACTCTCTGGAGCTCCCTCCCCACCCATAGCCCTCGCCTTCTTTTGGGGGGAGAGGGGTTGGCCTGAGCCTCACACTTACGTGAAACAGCTGGGGCAGCGATGACTCAGTCACACAGGCCGAGCCTGAGCAGACAGCAGTTGTGGGTGCGTCATGGCCAAGGGCATCAGTCCCTGCCAGAGAAGAGAGGGAGAGGTCAGTGAGAGTTGGAGGGGAGGCCAAGAGGACAGACAGACTCACGCTGGCACCAGGTGGTGACCCCAAGCCTCTGGAGCAGATATCCCCAAAAGGGCTTCTTCCTTGACCTCCACAGCTGCCTGGGTTTCTGAGGTCCCCTGCCTAAGAACCCAAGAACCCGAGGCCACAGCCTGTCTCATCCTGGTTCCCTTCTCTCAGTGTCACTGCAGAACCCTCTGCCCAGAGCAGCAGCAGAGCGCTGGGCAAGAGCTTCTCTCTGTTCTGAGAAGGGAGGTGTGGTGGGGGAAGGGAGCCAGATGCCTCTCTCATGCTCCACTGGAGAATTCTGACCCTTCCCCTGGTGACATGTGCCCTTGTTACCTGTACAGCTGTTACCTCTCTCAGTGGCCCTGCACCCCTCCTTCCCATTCCTTTCCCCGCTCTCCCCGGGCATGTCCATTCCCAGTGCCTCGCTGCATGCTCCTTCCCCTTTCCCCCATATCCCGACTCCCCTCAGGCCAGCAAGGCCACTGGACTGCGGTTGAACAAGTTTGACAAGCTCATTATGGGATGACAAGATCTTCCTGCTGACCTGCTCAGAGAGCAGGAGAGAGGGTGATGGGATGCAGGAACCAACTGAAACATGTAGAAACCCAGTGGGGGTCTCTTCAGACCAAAATCCTTTAAATATGCCCTCAGCATTATTGAGGTGAGTGTGAGCCTCACACTGGGACTGGGGAGTGGGGAGTGGAGGGGCACCCTCTGGTGCTGACGCTCCCCCTGCTTATCTTCCTAAGAAGGGCGGGCCCCACTGGGCTTATGTTTGATTGAGGAAGGAGCCCAACCATGAATGGGATCGGCAAAGCCACCTTCTGTTTAAACCTCAGTCACCTACAAAGTACTCTCCATTTGATGCAATACACCTATCAAGACATTTTTTCTACCACTCAAAACAATTTTTGAACTTGTCGATTTTGATGCCTTTTAGTACTTCTGCTGTTTTTGTTTCACCTCTTCCACATCAGAAAAATGTTTCCCTTTGAGGACTTTTTTCATCAGGGGAACAACAAAAAAAGGCGCTCGGGGCAAGATCAAGTGACTAGGGAGGGCAGGGAGTGGGAGGTCCTGCCATTTTTGGTCAAAAACTGCTGAACACTGAGCGCAGTGTGGGCAGGTGTGCCCATAAATCACCCATCATGAAACGGGCAAAGGGGCTGAAAGTCTTCAAAAAAAATTCACTGAAGCCGAAGGCAGCCTCTCACAACCACGCCAGCTGGTACACTGATGCAGATGGGTTCCTAGAACACTCACCCAGTGAGGGAAGCCTGTACTACAAGGGGCCCACCTTCTGGAAGATTATTCCTATTTTTGGGGCCCCCCTTAGAGCATGGCGAACACAGCTAATAACATTGCATCGTATATTTGAAAGTTGCTAAGAGAGATCTTGAAAGCTCTCATCACAAGAGAAGTAAACTTTTTGTAACTATGTAAGGTGACAGATGTTAACTAGACATGCCGTGCTGACCATTTCACAATGTGGACACACGGCGAATCAACATTTTGCACACCTGACACCAACATAATGCTATGTGCCCACTGTCCCTCAATAAATAAAACAAACACAAAGGCTGAGAAGTGGGTTCACCTTAAATGTGCTAGAAGGGCTGACTGTGAAAGGAGGAGAATGAGAATGAGAATGAAAGAGAAAAAATAAATAAAACAAGAGAGGGGACTTGCACAGACTAACGACGAATGGTAACGTGGAGCATCTGAGATGCAATGCTGAGAAGTACAGTTAACTCGACCTTCAGCATCTGAGTGTGGCCACTCCTCCCCGAACGTCCAGGCTCCATTCCTTGTCCTCTGGGCCACCCTCCAGGTGCAGGAGTGTGTGTCCCTGAGGAAGGACCGACAGGGGAAGAGGCTTGCACAGGCCCTGGAAGCAGCTCAGGGCTGTTTGGACAGGGCAAGCGTGTAACCTAGAAGGGAGGGCGCAGACTTGCTGTCCCCAGGAGGACGTGGCCCGAATGAGGAGCCCACGGGCAGGGCCTCTCTGGCTTGTGTCCAAGGGCTGCTTCCAACGTGCACCTTCCAGGAGGTTAAGTTCCTTGGGTCTTTCCTTTCTCTGGGGTGTGCATGTTATGAAGAGATAACAGATTATCTGGTTTAAAGACCAAAATCCTCTGTCTGGGACAAAGACACCCAGGCTGAGCTGGGCATTAGGGGAGCTTTGCTGAGCTATTCGATTTTGGGTGCAGGGGCCTTAAAAGGAAGACAAACAGACAAAATAACTGGTGGGGATTCTAATTCGTTTCTCCCTGGCTGGCTACCTACACAACACCCCTAATTTATGACTCTTCGGGGCTTTGGGAAATTTTCCTCTTGTATCCCATCACTTCCTTCCACGTATCTCTTCTGTCTCCTCATTGTCTGATGTTCCAAAAGCCACTCATTCCCAGGTGAATTTGGTCCCGCAGGGGAAACGGCAGCCACAGGGGCCAGCTCTGCCTTGTCCACCCAACTAACTCTCCCTTCACCCCAGTTTATACGTGCAGGTGGGTTGGGAGGGCTGTTTGGTGCTGGGTGACGAGTATGGATTCTGAAGACTGTCAGCCAGACCTGAGTTGAAATACTGGCTCCACTACTTACTAGCTTTGTAATCTTGGACAAATCCCACCATCACTTTGGCCTCGATTTTCCATCTCTACCATCTCTAAAATAGGGATAATAGTAATTACGTCATAGGACCAACTAGGAGGACCCAATGAGAAAGTCCACAAAAAGCTCTTAATTTTGCAGTGGCTAGCATATAACAGTTGCTCAAAAACACCTCAGCTGTAGTTACGAACACTTCCTCTTTCTGTTGACAGTGACTCCTTCTGCCCCAAGGCTTGGAACCTTGGCATTACCTTTGATACCTTTTCTTTGTCTCTTGCATTTTCTTAATCATCTGTCTCTTCCTTTCTGTGCCTACTGCTATCCGTGCACCATTATTTCCCATCAGCCAATATATGAGCCTTCGATTCAAGCCAGACTGGTCTCTTTTTGGATCCTGGCAGTCCAATGTCCTGGGTTCAAACCCAGCCTGTGCCATTTATGAATCATGGGATGCTGGACAGGGCTCTTCATCACTTTCTGAGTTTATGTTCTCATCCTGCAAAATGTGGGTGGTAATGCTACTTCATCATTGAATGACTTGACCTTCCTCCGAAGGCGGGTGTGTGGACCAACTAAGGTAATGTGCCGACAGCACTTTGTAAACTTAAATCCTGCAAATATCGAATTTTTAGTCATAGCAGGTCTGGCCCAGGGCATTTCTTTGTCGTTCCCTTTTAAGGGACACCTTGAGGCAAACTTCCTTCTGGCTGGATAATCAGATCGAGGACTTAATGTTCTGAGATGAGCAAAAGGAGGGAAAAGAAGAAAAAGAACTGTGGAAGGGGAGGGAAAAGAATCTGCTTCTCTTTCCTGAGAACGCATTTGAAGATGTAAATGGAGGGGCCAGAAATTTTCACTTATTTCAATTGATCTGATGCCTGACCAGAGCCATCTTTGGGCTCACAGAAGGGGCCCTGGTGACAGACACGTGCACAAGGAGAATGTGTCTGCACGGGGCTGCAGGTTGGAGGCTGAGGTGGGCTAACTGAGTCTGTTTTAGGGATCACAGAGCGCAGCAAAGGCTGAGCCCTGGACATAATAATGCCCAGAGAGGGGCAGTCCTCTGAGCCGGTGAGCGCACCGCCCAATAAGTGAGGCAGGCTGGTTTGGGGGTGTGGCACTGGGAAGCGGTCACAGAGCCTGACTGCATCGTCATTTGCAGACTTCTGGAGCTCTTTCGGGGTTTTTTTGTGACATCTCTCTTCCCAGAAGCCGCAGCCCCGTTATTCAGTATTCTTGCGAAAGGCATACCCAGGACCTGACATGCATCACTTCATTTCAATCCAGCAAGATCCCTGTGATGGAGGTCTCATTTCTAAGTCTAGAGATGGCAAAACACAGGCCCCCAAACACAAATTACTTGTCCAAATCCATGCAACTGGTGAGAGGCTGGGCCAGGATCTACACCCAAGCCCATCCACTCTGAAGCGCAACCCCCCCCCCACACACACACACATTGAGGTTATCTGAACTCAGCCCATTAGAGGCCTGTACTGGCCCTCACGGGCTTTGACACACACAGGAAAGCAGTGGGGTCCGTGGAAGGGCAGGCTTCCCTGCTGCGAGGCTCAGGTCAAGGAACCCCTCTGGGAGGAGGTAAATGGGCTCTAAATGGTTAGTAAGTGCAGCGAGGGGATAACAGTCTTATTTAAAATCGGGGGGCGGGGTACCCCTTGGGTTCACAAAATATAGAACAGGCAAGTGGATAGTGGGAAGGAGGGAAGATTAGTCAGTTTCACGGTGGCTCCCTTTTGCTTCCCTTAGCTGGAGAATTCCACTTTGCTGTGACTGGTCGGAGGCTGGAGGAGGCTGGAGGACCAGGGAAGCAGACCCAGGAGTGTTAGAGAGGGAAGGCCAAACCTGCCACTGATGACACGAAGCATGGAGAGAAGCGATCGTGTGCTAGCTGACAAAATTACAGAGGAAAATCCTGAGAAGCACATCGCTCATATTTGCATAGCATTTTCCACTTTACAAAGCCTATAGATGAACTCATTGTCTTCTAGAACCTCTGATCTGGAGGACACTTGGGCCAGGGGTTCCCAAGCTGGCACCAGCGTCACCTGGGGAGTTTTGTTACCATCTAGGTGCCCAGATTCCATCCAGACCAAAGCGGGGAGGATGAGAATCTCTGCAGGTGGGAAGCTCTGGCTAAGTTCTCCCATGGGCTCCCCACAGGGAGCTGGGTTTGGGCACAGCTGATCTCAGCCAGACCAGCAAGCACGGCCTCCCAGGGGCTCTCTCCCGGGCCCTGCAGTGCACTCCTGTCTCCAGTCCTTCTCCACCTAGTCCCTTCAATCTGTCAACAGACTAAGTTCCCTAAAGCACATCTTATCAGGTGCCTCCCCTGCCTCCCTCCTCGACTCCCCCAGGCTAAAGCCTGGCACTTCAGGGGCTCTGTAGAGTGAAATGCTTAGATCTCACTCTTACCCCACCCCCACTTCCTGAGCAAAGCTCCTCTGTGAAGGAGGTGTTTCCTGATGTCACCTCAGCCTGGAATAGGTGCTGTGTGTCTTTGACTAACACTGCTCTCAGTTACGTAGCTATTTGATTACGGGTCCATTTAACTGGGAAGAGAATGTGGGGGAGGGAGCCCTGGGGCATGGGGCTGTCTTGTTCGATTCTGTATCCCAGGGGTCTGGTCAGGGACCAGCCTGTGCTAGGGGCTCTATAAACACCGAATGAATGGATGAATGAATGAGTGAGTGCAGAGACACGTGCATGCAGGTACCTTGAGCTGTCATTTATGGCCACTTTAGATCAAGCAAGTCTCCAGAACAGATGTGTTCAGGGTGAGCACACCTTGCTCAAGGACTCACAGTGCAGCTACACAGTTCACTTTATTTACCACAAATTAAGAGGAGCCTAACGAGTCTAAAGAGATTGCCTAGGAGCTGGACGACTCTGCTTTGGGTTTGATACCACTTATTTCATGACCACTTGATGTTTCTGAAATAATCTCATTTCCCACATTATTAATAATACTGCTTTGTAAGTCAAAGGATGTCAAGTTCGCCTAATGGACTTGATCTAATTCATCCTCCCATATTCCTGACGGTTAGGGAGGTCTCGCTCCCTTTTCCTGGCAGCAGGCCTCATGTGGCCACTGTACAGGCAGAGCTGGTGGGCGGGTGCCAGTGGGGAGAGCAGGCACCCCACTCTCCCCACCAGCCCATCCACCGGGCCCTGGAGAAAGGGGCCTAGACAGGGACCCTCCAGCCACCCTGTGCCTGGCTCCTGATCTACCTGGGACCCAGTGCTAACTCTGCCGCCCTCCTGAAGGGGAGGGTCTCAGAAGGGCCTAGCTGAGGGTGGAGGAAGGCACACCCACTCCAGGTTAGGCTCCTGGTTGTTCTAGAGCCTTCAATGACATGTGAGGAGGTGCTAAGTGGTGGCTTATGTTAAAACAACATAACATCTTGACCTGGCTGGTGTGGCTCAGTAGAGTGAGTGTAGGTCCACGAACCAAAGGGTCGCCAGTTCGATTCCCAGTCAGGGCACATGTCTGGGTTTCGGGCTAGGTCCCCAGTTGGAGGCATGCAAGAGGCCAAGGTCAACTGATTGATGTATCTCTCACACATCAATGTGTCTCTCCCTCTCTTTCTCCCTCCCCTCCCCTCTCTCTAAAAATAAATAAATAAACTCTTTAAAAAAAAAGTAGCAGTCACAGCTATCTGCAAACTGGCAGTCAATACCACTCACTGCAGCATTATACAGGCCTGACAGTCTGAAAGGAATCTAAGTACTCCACAGCAAGGGAAAAGTTAGATACGTTAGGTACAAGTAGAATATCCTGGGAAAATAACATTAACATAAATACTGCTGAGCAAGCAGGCTACAGAACAGCATCACTAACAGACACTCTTTACGCATGTTTATGTAAAGAAAAACCATTATGTATCCATACAGCTTGGGGGTGGGGTGAGAATAATAGATCTAAGAAGGCTAACAGATTTCTTAAAAGGCGGGACTCTATGTCATTATTTTTCCATTTTGCTTCTCAATGTTTTCCGAGTTTTTACCTTGAACTCACATACCTTTGATACCTTGTGAAGAAATACTTGCTATGAAGACAAACAAAGCAAAGCCTGCGGTCCCACTGGAGGCCCAGGATCCCCAGGTGCACCCTGCACGGACGAACACGGACGAACACGGACGGGACGGGGATGACGGGCTGCAGGATGAGCCTTCCTGAGTCCCCAGCTGGACGTCCTTTCATTGTGCCTGAGGAAAACCTCAGCTGGAAGTTGTGGGCGTGACAGAGGGAATGTGCTACTGACTCCCACTCATGCTTTAGAAACGCCTGTATTTATAGCCTGTGCAGTGACCTTTCTAGTCAACACCAATTTATGGTTTCTTAATTGGTGTTCTTGAAACAGGCGGTGGTGACTTATGTCCCAGGCGAGCGAGAAGCCAATCCATCCAAGGCCTGGGTGAGGCTTGGGGGTGGATGGGGAGGCCGTGTGGACTGGGGCTGGGGGTGGGATTTGGTGTGGAGGTGGGGGGCTAAGCAGGAGAGGTTGGACCTGTTCTCTTTACAGCCTCCCTGACACGCTGGTGTATCACAGCAAGGACAGGCTGGAGGGGCTGGGCTCTAAGTGAATAATCTCTTGATGTTCTATATTTACTTCTCCTCCTGCAGTGACGTCCGTGGCCAATCTCTAAGGTTAGGCAGCTTTTTTCTTCCATATTCGGGGACCACCTGCCCGGTAGCCAGGCAACAGAAGAGTCCAGCTTGCCCGGCAGCGCTAAAGGGATGGGGATGGGGAGGTTGCAAGTCACTAGTTAAGTGACAGAAAGAAAGTGATCACAGGAAGGGGAGTGGAAGGAATGCCCTAGCCCCCAGCAGACAGCTTTTGTCCTGCCTCGTGGCTCGGTTCTGGGCCATCTCCTACATAAAAGAGCCAAGATGGAGCATCTTTCTTTCTTTCTCAGGCACATAACAAGAATCCAGCAAACGTTAGTCTATTTTTTTCCTTCTAATTCTGTGTTTCACAAGCGCAGGGTTTTTGCCTTCACAAGATCAGCCCCTCTAGGGACGATGCCACACCGTATTTTCCCTGGGCTTGGCCACAACGGCAGTGGACCCCTGCAGGTCCACTCACAGGCCGGTCGTTTTCAATAAATGCGTACAGTACTGTAAATGTATTTTCTCTTCTTTATGATTTTCTTGATAACATTTTCTCTTCTCCAGCTCACTCTATTCTTAGAATACAGTATCTAAGACATACAACATACAAACTATGTGCTAGTCAACTTTTTGTTATTGATAAGGCTTCTGGTCTACAGCAGATTATTAGAATTTAAGTTTTGGGGGGAAATCAAAGGTTATACGTGGATTTTTGACTGTGCGGGGGTGGGGGCTGGGGCTTCTAACCCCCCTTCCCCGAGTGTGGTTCCAGCATCAGCTGTATTTAGGGCGATGCTGGAGGCAGGGTCCGACAGAAAGTGCAGGAGGTCCCGGCAGAAGAGTGCCCTCCATGGGCCAGGCACTGCCTGAATGGCACACTTAGTTCACCCTCACAGCAAAGTCCATAGCACAGAATTGTCTTTTTTTTTTTTTCGGATCGGTCAAGAGAGACTAAAGTGACTTGCTCAGGTCACTCAGAAGCAACATGGCTGGGGTGCAACCTTAAGCAGCATGGCTTGGGGCCCCCACTCTGACCGAGTCGGCCTCGAACGGTGGGTTCTAGGAAGGCGAGGAGGCGGGAGTAGCCGCAGGGTCCCTGGGAAGGTGGATGGACATGAGGAGCTGTGCAGAAGCTGGGCAATGGCCTGTAAGAATCCAGGTCTCCGCGAGCAAAGCCCCCCAGGCAGCCTTACAGGATGGACCGAGGCTCTGCCTGGCAGCCATTTGCACACCTCCTATGACAAGTGAGAAGACCTTCAAAGGCAGCCCCCCGCGGCCCCAGGTAGCCTGGCCTCACCTTGTCCCTGCTGACAGATGCCTACCGGGCCCCCTGCGCCCTGCCCATCTCTGCCCCAGCACCCCTCATATTAGTGCCCTTCTCACCCCCTCTCCATCTGCTAATTCAATGAGTCCTGGGTCTGTTAAATTAGGCCCACTGCTGCCCTGCCAGAATCCTCTAACAGCCCTAATTGGAAAAACAGCCTCAACCTCTGCCCATCACAGCTGATTACATCTGTGAGCAGAGGGGCCTGGTCCTTGTCCAGGCCGCACGCCCCCCGCAGGCCCGTGAGATCACCCGCCGGCTCCCTGGGGCTGTCTGCTGCTGTGGGAGTCTGCCCGAGGAGGCGCCTTCTCCACCCCGAGGGGCAGCAGCTGGCCTCCCAAGGCTTTGCCTCTGATGCATAAACCAATTTGTGCTCATCCCAGGGAACTGGAAACAACTCACTCTACAATCCCAGTGGAATCTTGAACTGGGGAGGGGGGAAGATTTACACCCACAAAAGGTGCACTTGCCTCAGGGAGCCACCCTGAGGGACCACAGTCCAACCATGTCCTAGTTCCTAGGTGCCTGCTCACTTGAGTCCCTTTCTTGGGGCTCCTGGCAGCCAGCCAGCTGACAGAGAGTTCTTTGAGCAGCGGGGCCGTCCTGCGGCAGGAGGTGGGAGTGGGGAACACAGGCATCCCGTCGCTTCTCCTCGTTAAAACGCCATTTTGAAAAACTTACTGAGATAAAACTCACAGAACATAACATTCACATTTTAAGCTTTTAAAAGTTTCTCGCAATGCTGTGCAACCATCACCATCTAATCGTAAAATATTTTCTTCGCCCCCCCCAAACCCCTGTATCCATCAGGCAGTCAGTCTCCATTTCCCCCTGCCCCTGGGCAACCACGAATCTCTTTTCTATCTCTGTTAAATCACAGTCATCTGAATACCTGCTTCCCCGCTTTCCAGCTCTACACTTTTTTCCTAGCTTCATTTTTGCATGAAGCACATTGGATGCTTTTACTTCCGAGATCTCAAAGCACTTAAAAACTACGGGTACCTCACTTCTTATCTCGTATTGTGATTGACAGGTGCCTTCTGTCCCGGCATCACCAAGATGCTGAGAAGCACACTCCTGGTCCTTTTGGTTTACGTCTGGGAACACAGCTCTCGGGCGGCTTATGGGGTTAGGCGTTTAACCAGTGTGAAGAACCTCAGTTATTTTGGCGTGAAGAGTAAGGCCTTTCAAGCAAACATGAGAAAACATGAAGATACTGCAAACTGTTTGGGGACAGGTAGTGGAACAAGAATCATGAAATCTTCAGTGAGCACTGGAATCCCCCGGAGGGCTTGTGACAATGCGTTGCTGGCCCCAGTCCCCGGATTCCGGATTCAGCAGGTCTGGGGTGGGCCGGGGAATGTGCATTTCTAACAGGTTCCCAGGTGGTGGTGCTCATGCCGTCGCCCAGCACCACATGTGAAGAGGCGCAGACACAGTGCACGAGTGGTTCCCACCCCTGTATCAACTGACAGCCACCGCACGGAAGAATAATCACCATCTAATGCATCTGGCTCTGCTTATGCGTCACTTCTTCAAGCTAATTGATTGTAGTCACTGGTAAAAAATAACATGGCTTGCATTTTTCATTAGTATGTTTTACGTTCAAAATTTTCCACTTCGCTCGAGGAAGTCAAGCTCTGCAATTCCTTCATGTGCTCGCGAAGGGCATAATCACATCGTAAATAATTCTCATTCTGAAGAGAGCCGTGACCATAAGTTTACAGATGACATGCTCCTGCTAGTTACGGTCGCCTCTGAGATCTTGGCCCGTAACACAAAAATACGTTTGCATAGTCCTACCCCTTTTGGCCCATCCTCTGTGGGGCTCTCCTTTGGATGAGGGTGTCACAGCTTGTCTCATAATCTCCACATGAACCTGCGCGGGGTGGGTGGAGCCAAGGTCAGACTTCAGGTCAAGGCCAGGCAATCCTTCAGGGCATGCACGCTTTGGGAAAACAACCATATCTCTTCTGAAAAGAATTGATAATATTTACCATAGCAACTTCACACACACACACACACACACACACACACACACACACACGCCTTTATCATTTACATAGAGTTTTCACATCATCTAATATAAAGCTCAAAGCAATGCTGTGATGTGACATGAGGTGGGACGGGACAATTATGCTATTTAACACATAAATCATCTGAGGTTCAGTTTATTGAGGTGATTTTCCCAAGGTCCCCTAGCTGGTGGAAGCCAGGCCTCTGACCAAGGCCATGGCCACATAGCACCACTTTATCATTCACATGGATCCCTTTGGAGGCTTTGGGACCTCCGCTTGAAAACAACATAAACCTATCAGTTCATCTACAGCAGGAGAGATGAACCGATGGAGCAGATAAGCAGGAAATGTGGATGCCTATTAGTACTCCGTTTTTAGTCTCAACTGTCCAAATGCGAAACCATGTTCCCTGGAACATTTCAGTCTATTCATTTAGCTGAAACATCATCTTGTCACTGCCTGGGCTCCTTCTCTGTGAGACCCACTAACCAGGTCCCACCGGGGCTTTTAAGGCCTTGGGAGGAAGCAGCTCCCTGTGTCCGCTAAGACCTGCCCCCAGTCAACCAACTCACTCATTCTCATTACAGTACTGGGAAATCAGCACACTGATGAGCCAGGGGGCGCCTGGGCTCTCCTGGGGCTGCCTTATCCCGACCACTCCAGCCAACGCCCCCCCACTCCCTCTTCTAAAAGGTTCGGATCCTACCTCTTCTTTCTACTTCTGCCACCAGTACCTGGGTCAGAGCCCAGGGACCCCCGGCAGACTATCGACAGTATGAAATATTTTAAATGCTTATTTTGATATAACTTTTATTGACTTCTTTTCTAATAACATAAACATTAATAACATTTTTTTTAAAGTCTAAGAAAACTAAAAAACATCCAGATTCATAACCCAGGATAATCACTGTTAATGTTTTCTTTTTTCAACCCATGAGTATGTATGGAAATATTTAGGTTTTATCTCAGAGATAAAGATAGAAGCTAAACATTCCTTGCCTCCCTGGGTCAGTCTTATCTCTGCCTACGAATCTCTTTCCCAAGCTCTATAATTCTAGTGTGGAGCCTGAGACACACGGGCACCAAGCATGTGTCTGTGTGGCTGGCTGGCTGGTCTGTTAGGCCCTGCAGTGTTTAAGAGGACAGTGTAAGCCCCTTGGTACCTACTACCTTACACACACACACACACACACACACACACACACACACACGACTTTATAGATATCTGCTAACTGTACGGCCCTGCTTGGAACCCTACTATCCTTCCAGTTGGGTAGAAAACATGGATCAAGTCCTCATTTTTTTTTTTTCAGATTTCATGGTATGAGGAACATCTTCCTGGGGCATGTGACGATCCACTCCACTTCTAGGTACTAACCACAGCCCTTTAGGCACATGCTGTCTCGCTCTCTAGAATTCCTAGTGGCCTGAGATCATCCTCACGCTGCCTTTTACTTTTATGAAGTGCTGTTCACAAGTAAGTAGGTGCTCGTGGCCGGTTAAACTGCAATTGATAATGGACATATAAGGCCTTGGGCCCACCCCCTTCACCTGGGTGGCATCTCCTTCTTGTAGCCACGGCCAGTGGGGTATGAGGAGGCTGCTCTGGCCACCCATGACCTTCCCTGGGCCAGCTGGGGCTCTGTGCTCAGGATTCATGGTGGGCAGACATGTATAGTCAAGGCTACTGGAGTGAGAAAATGCTTCTTTTTATGTCACCTCAACCCACAAAGGATTTTAGATGCTTCAGAAATAGATACCATTCAGTAGAATAAAAACTAAATAGACAAAGATGGCAAGGAGGACAGCATAGCAATGGGTGGCCAGCCGTAAGGTTGGTATACAGAATGGCAGCACAAGGGCTCCAAACTGAACTCTGAGCTCTGCAGCAACCAAAGCAAAAAGGGAAATACGGTCCGTTTGAACAAATCGCAGTTCAGGAGGAGCTCAGGCTTGCTTCTCACTAAGCCTTGCAAGGATTCTCCTAAGGATCCTCTTCAAAGAGGGGCTAAGATCTATAGAGGAGGGTTGTCAGCTACTATATTGTCACCAAATAAAAAGGCAGCTTCTTATTGTATCTCCCGGGCAGCCGGAGGACCAAATGCCCAAGTATAACTCTCTGACAGGGAGTGTGCCAGAGGGGGCAGAGCATCCACACCCACAGCTCTCGGGTGGGTGAGGGGCCGGATCCTGAGCCTAGGGCATCTGGAGCAGCTCTGACAGGCGCTGCCCAGAGTCCGGGGGCCGATGGAGGCTCCTCAAGTCTGAGGGGGTTGGGGGGGTGGGGGAGGTGGCAGAGTGGGGCAGTGGTATGGGGGAGCCGACTTCCCAAGGCTTCGAGCCTCCTCATGCACGTTGCCCAGAGTGTCTCTGCTTTTCTATGTCATGTATTAGAGTTTGGGGTCAGCTGTGTGACAAGAGGATTTTGCATCAAAAAACTGAAGTTTAACAAGCTGTCATGAGTAATATTTCTCTTCACTGACCTTTTGACAAGCATTTGCCGGCAGAATTTAAATTCATGTTTAAATTCTGGGGCAAAAACTGAGAAGGTTTCCATTACTAAGAACATACGCAGAAGAACTGAAAACAGGTCCTTAAACAAGTACAGGTGCGGACATGTTCACGGAAGCGCCATTCACGACAGCCAAAGGCGGACACAGACCAAATGTTCACCCACGGATGAGTGGACAAAAAGTTGGAGCATAGACATACAATGGGAGAGTCTTCAACCATAAGGAGGAACAACATCCTGAAACATGCTACATCATGGATGCACTTCAACAACATTATGTTAAATGAAAGGAGCCAGACACAAAAGTTCACATATTACACGATTCCATTTACACGAAATCTCCCAAAAAGGACAATTCATAGGGTCGGAATGCAGACTGGGGAGAAACTACTGAATGGGTGTGGGGTTTTGTTTGGAGTGACGGAAATGTGGAGCCAGATAGAGGTGGTGAATGCACCACGCTGTGAATGTACTAAATGCCGCCGAATTGAACACTTTAAAATGGTTATTTTATGTTACGTGAACTTCAGTTCAATACATTAAACAGAAAAGCTTGGGGGGCAAATCACCGATGCTGCCAATTACAGGCCACGTCACAAAGTGACAGCCGAGCAGCGGGTGGGGCTGACACCCTCACGAAAATGAAGGAGCTCCAGCCGTAAGGACACACACATTCCTCGTCACAGAGCGCAGCGTGGGGTCTGCGGCCATAACTGAATGTCGGCTGGGAAAGGTGCAGGTTGCTTCTGTCGTGTGTGGTTCCTGCCCAGGATTCACACTGCTCTTATCTCTTCAGCGCTGGGCCCTCAATAAGTATTCTTGGGGGCTGACTAGACCCCAGACAGGTGTAGGCCCTGTAATTTTCAGTCCATGACTCACCTAATTAACTCACCCACATGTATAATTATTTCTCTATTGTCCTTCATCCCCATCCATTCACGGGGCCTCATCTGCTTTTGAATTTACAGCAAAGAATTAATGAGAATAAGTTTTTCCTGCCAAGAACCTCACAGAATGTCTCTTGTGGGTGGAATTAGGCTTAACCTCAATGGAGATACAAAGTCAGACTCCTCTTTTTCTCCTGTCCTTTCCTTCTAAGTTAAAGGTCAGCCTCAGCTGCTTTTCTGAGCGGCCTCAAAATATTCCCTGGGTGTCACGTGCTCACCCATAAGACAACATGCTCTTTCATATTTCCATCCACCCACCCATCCATCGAGTTGACATTTGAATACCGAGTGTCCATCATGTGCCTAGCACTGGATGAGACTACTACTGGGGCTGCAACTGTGGACAAGCCAGGCAGGGGTCCCTGAAGGGGGAAGTGTGGACCCCAGCCACAATGACAAGCGTGCTGGGGCTTTGATGGGGATGTGCAGGGGGCTATGGGAGTGTTTTCCAGTGGAGCAGGGAGGTCTGGGGGCTCTGAGCTTGAGGGGTTCACAGAATTGAAGTAAAGGATTCCATCAGTAGGAACTAACGTGGAGCAGGGCTCCTCTGGGACCTGGGAGTGGAAACCGGATATTCCAGCTACCCTGGCCATGACTTCTGCCTTGACCCCCACCCTGACTGAGGGCAGGTCAGGACATCAAACCCCACGGGGAACTGGGGTAATCAGTGCTGCTGGTATCGGCTCAGCCCACGAGCCACAGCTAAGTTCCTTCCCATGGGCTTTTCTGCTCTGGCCCTTTGCCTGCACCTCCCTCCCCACGCCCCCTTTCTGTGACATCAGGTATCATGCTCAGCTTTCAGGGGTTTATGGACCCCTTTGAGATATAAGCTGTGGACACTCTCCCTGAAAAATAAACCCTTCCTCACTGAATCTGCTCGTGGTTCAGGGAATTCATGGAACCCCCCAGGGCCCATCCTGGGATACCCCTGGGAGTTCATGGACTCAGAGTTGAGAGCCCTGACCAGTAGCCCAGGAAGCCACTCCCAGTCCATTAGGCCTGGCTGGTGGCCCCCTGCCAGGCGGGCACCCATGTTCTCTTTCCAGGTCCTATTAGGCTGGTTCTGCCTGACTCCGGGCCGCTCGCTGCTCACTCTCCCAGGTCTGTGCCTGAACCCCTTGTTCTTTCTCCAGATGCCCGCCCCCCTCTCTCCCTTCAGAATCTTTCTGCCACCGAGGGGCATTTGTCCACAGGTGAGGCTCTGCTCCAGGCCCTCACCACCTCCTTCCCTCCCAGCCCACCGCAGCCCCAACCCTGGCGCCCTGGAGCAGCTCAGAACAGTGCACAGCCAATTGCTCCTGCCGGGCAGAGCCTCTGGGAGGATTCCTGGAGCAGAAACTCCTGATAGGCAGGTCACTTCCTCCCCGAGGGGGCACAGCCAAGTTCAGCAAAGCAGCCCTGGGCTGAGTGAGATACAGCAGCTGCTGCTGGGTAATGCCTTGAGGAAAGAGCACGAGAACAGGGAGGGAGATGACTGGCTGGATTCTTAAGAAGTCCGTTTAAAGTGTGCTTCAGTCCTTTTGCCTCTCATGCAGTCACTGCAGCTACCTATGGATCCAAAGAGTCCCTTTGTGCTCACTGCCCCTTCTGATTGGACAAAGACCCATTTTCATTCTCTGTTAGATTGGCGACACCCTTAAGAATGTTGGTGCTTTCTCAGAATTGAAGCTTCTGAGGGGTAGAAAATGATCTGTTTCATTGGCTCCATTCAGGACCATATAAGTGAGGACATAAATGCTTCATAAATGCCGGACACACCGTGGGGCTGGGCCCGCTAGAGGTTTATGCTTTAATGGGAACAACAGTCAACCTGGCGAAGGAGTTCAGGACATGCCCCCTAAAATATGTCATTTTGGTACATTTACTACTTTGAGCTGAAGGCACTCGTAAAACAGCAAATGTGTGGAGGGGCTGACTCTGAACTCCCCTTGTGGGCCTCAAGACCGATCCGCCCAAGGGAACTCAGTGGTCCTAAGTCCCTTCTCGAGAGTGTCATCCATCAACCAGGGAGGGTCGACTCTCGTCCCAGGAGAGACTAGAAATCGACATCACACGTAGACAAACGCTGTCACAAACGATCAGACCTCCTATTGACTCTTCTAAGGGCCCGTTCATCTTTCCTAAAAATCACTTACTTTACCCAGAGTTCCTACGTACCCCACCCCTTCCCCTACTAGGATGCCATATAAACTCTTACATGTCACTGCCTTTTTGGGTATTTACTTTCCCCTGCTCTGGTGCCCCCGTGCCCATGATATTAAAAATGAATAAATGGATATACCTTTTATCTTGCTTTATCTGCCTGTTGTTAGTTTATTTCATAGACCCAGCAGCCCTTGAACCTGGGAGTTGGGAGGGAATGTTTTTTCTCCCCTCCATGGGCAAGTATGGGCTGCCTGGGAGGCACTTTATGGCTAGGCTGGAGTCTTGCTTATGCTGAGAGGCTTGGACGGTTTACAGCAGAGAGTCAGATTTATGACACAGGATGCCTGTAACAGCTCCCCTTCCTCATTAGTGATGGGACCTTGTTTCATTTTGTCTCTTCAATCCTTTGAGAAGACTGTAGATTAACATGCAGATGGTAAGGCACAATAGAGAGTCCCATCATGCCCTCCCCCCAGGTTCCCCAGTGGTAATGTGTTACGACACTACCGCTCAGTAGTTCACCAGGACCCAGCGTCCAGTGACATTCAGTTCTCATCAATTTTACAGGAGCACCTGCGTGTTTGCATATGTGTATTTAGTTCTGTACAACTGTATCACGTGGAGAGACTCGCGTGAGCACCACCAGACAGGATACAGAATAGCCCCTTCCCGAGGACCCCAGGGCTACCCTCTGATAGCCACTGTCACCGCCATCCCTCCCCACCCCCAACCCCGGCACCCAGTCATTTGTTACCCATTTCTTTAATGCCGCCATTACGAGAATGTTACGTAGATTGAATCACACGGGATGTAATGTTTTGAGAGAACCTCAGTTTTTAGCTGGGCATTTTGCTGCCCCAAACAAAACATTATTATTTCTCAGATTCCTTTGAATCTTATGTGGCCATGTGACCAAATTCTGACCAACTGGATTTAAGTGGAAGTGTCATTTGGTCTCTTGGGAAAGCTGCTGAAAGCGAGCTGACTCGGATGGAAGAGTCCTCCTATTGGCTCCTCTGCTTTTCTTCCTGGTCTATTAGGATGTGATGCCTAGCGCCCCAGCAGCCATCCTGGACCACGAGGTGAACTTGATGACTGAGACAGCCATGTTCTAGGGGCTGAAACAGAAATTGGGACCTTGGCCTCAGCTGCTGTATCCGCCCTGCACTGCCCAAGGCCAGACTTCTTTTATGTGACAGAGAAATAGATTTCTATCTTGTTTCAGCCACTTTTTAAAAGCTGTTATAGCCAACTGACCCTAATCCTAACCAAACAAAGCGTGGCCCCATCCAGATGTGAGCTTGAAAGTTTTTTTTAATTAAAACTTCTTTATTATGGAAAACATAAAACACAGAAAGTAGAGAGGATGGCATAATGAGCCCCCAGGCCTGCTTTGCCCACACTTTCTACCGGTTACTTGGAAGCACATTCTAGACATCATACATGGAATTTATGAACATTTTGGTATACATTTCTAAAAGCAGTTCTTTTTAAAACGTAGAACACAATACCACTAGCACAGCTCAAAAAAATGAAGAATTCCCTAATATGAAAACTCCAGTGTGCATCCATCACACCCTCCAGTGTACATCTGACCACACCGAGTCCAGAGTGGGATGTCCAGGACCTGCCCGGATGCCACCCCCTGCCTCTCAGCCTGCAGAAATCTAGGCGGGCCTACCCCAGTACCCTCCGGTCAGACCAGAATCCCCGATGCTCCTGCCGGAGCCCAGGAGACAACAATAAAAATCCTGAACAAGCAGGTGTCTGCTTGGTTCTGTGGTCGGGGGCCCGTCACTTTGTTAATGTGGGTGACCAGCTGCGAAATAAGGGGTTGAAAAACTGAGGAAGCAACCCAAATGTCTATC
The DNA here is from genome assembly GCA_007922815.1 of Macrotus californicus. Classification (NCBI taxonomy): domain Eukaryota; kingdom Metazoa; phylum Chordata; class Mammalia; order Chiroptera; family Phyllostomidae; genus Macrotus; species Macrotus californicus. Next base: position 59,781 of record VMDR010001477.1, on the reverse strand, counting down.
AAGAGATGAACAAATAAAGAAAATGTAGCGTGTATGTTATGCAGCCTTTAAAAGGAAATCTTGTCACCTACCATGACGTGAGTGAACCTTGAGGACATGATACATGCTAAGCACAATAGGCCAGCCACCAAAGGACACACAGCACACGATTATACTCAGACGAAGTATCTAAAGTAGTCAAAATCACAGAAACATCAAGTAGAAGGGGGGTTGCCTAGGGCTGGGGGGAGGGAAGGGAAGTTATGGTGAGCAGGTAAGAATCTCACTGTCGCAAGGTGAAGAGTTCCAGGTCTGTGGCACAACCGTGTGAACATACTGAAAGCTACTGAACCGTATGTTAACGGTGATTTTTATGTTGTTTTTCATCACAATAAAACAAACAAACGACAAACAGCCTCTGAGGTCCGTTGTGGCAGCAGGGATTGGAGGGACAGGGTGCAATTCTGGGGTGCTCTGATTCTTGTTGGGAGGCGCATCAGAATGCCATTACTTTCCTTCGGGGGCAGGGGGTGGGACGGCAGCTGTATCTGGAACCTTAGCCTCTGTGGAATCCATTGGGAAGCACGAGGCTGCGTCCCAGGCGGCCACAGGGAAGGGGGCACGAGGGGGCTATGAAGGCTCTGCAAGGTAGGAGTTGGGGGCTGGGGCTGGGGTTCACCGAGTAAGAGGAACAAAAGAAAGTGGAAGGCTTTATCACTGCTGGGCTGTCCTTGGGGAACGTTCTGGGAAGAAAGGAGAAGGCCCAGTAGGCCGGGAGTAGCCATGCGGGGGCAATCGGAAGTGACAGCTACAAATGTGCAGTACACCGGGCAGGGCAGACGTGTGGGGGGGGTAAAAGTTTGCGGCTGCCGAGTGTGCAGGCGGAGGGGAGTATGCAGGGCTGCATGCTCGAATCTCTTCCCAGGCTGCACTGGGGTCCACAGAGGGCTCTCAGCACTTGTTACCATAAAGCTGTTTTTCAGATTAGCACAAGCCTGGCCGAAGGGAATGTGGGCAGCGGTGGGCAGACTTGGTGGCCCAGCTCCGTCTCTGACCTCTCCTGGGAAGCTTTCTCTGGTACTTGTACAGGCCAGAGAGTGGAGAGCCCGTTCGCTGCACCCAAGGGTGGTATCACTCTGCTGCCTGGGAGGGGAAGGGCAAGAGGACTCTACAGTTCAAGGTTTCTACAGAGGAGTAAAGGTTTGAGGGTGAGGGCTCTGCTGTTCATGCTTACTTTGGTACTCAGGTGGTTAGTCTGGGAGAGTTGGGTCCATCCACCCCAAACAGAGGTAGCCTATGCTCTGAGTGGCTGAGGAAGTAGTACAGTCTCTCCCAGGCCAGGTCACCCTGGGGCCGTTTGGGGTGGGGAGACTGGAGGCTCAGCTTTGGGGCTTCTGTCCCCTTAGGCCAGCAGTTCTGAACCTTTTCCCAGTTACCTGCTGGGTCCAGCACTTGCTGTGTGTGACCCCTGAGCCCTGGTGGGGCACTATGCTCCTCTGCCTACCCTTCAAGAGAGCAAATCCATGGACACAAGCAGGCAAGAAGGGAATGACTGAAGCACTCGTCCTGGACCTGCTCTGGTAGCTGAAATAAGCTGTGACACTCAGCAAGATCTCAACATCGCCTAGCGTCCTGGCACCCGGCTGGCTTTTCCCAGGCCCGAGCAGCTCCCACCCCCGCCTCCAGCGCTGATGCTCTAATCTGCGGAACTTCGGGTGGACGTGGGTTTCAGAGCTTTTGCTCAGGCTCACACAGGCTGACCCGCAGCGTGGCCTTGCTCTCAGAGTGTGTGTGGTCCCTGGAGCGGCAGCACGGACGTCACCAAGGAGCTTGTTAGACATGCAGGATCCTGGGCCCCATCCAGACCTGCTGAATCAGGACCCACATTGAACGAGGTCTCCAGGTGATTTGTGAGCACAGTCAAGTCTGAGAGGCACCTCAACATCACACCCGACCTGTCCTGCCACCATGAAGTGGCGTCCCCTCTGAGGCTGTTCCAACAAACCTCTACCAGCTGCAGCTGTTACCACTGTTGCGGGGAGGGGAGCAAAAGAGGGCAGGAGGTGGACGCGGAAGGGGGTGTCGCTGTGATGTGTGAAGTGCTTTAAATCTGGGTGCACTGAGGTGTCATCTATGAAGACGTCCCATCAATTCTGAGATCCTGTGATCTTTGTGACAGGTATATGCTGACAAAATAACAACCGTACCTAACACAAATGAGCTCTCATTATGAGACAGGTACCGTTCTGAACACAAGTGCTTTACATGTGTTGGTTCATATGATTTCGAAATCTCTTGAGGTAGAGATGAACATTATCCCCACTTTACAGATGAGGCCCAGAGGCCCAACTGACTTGCCCTGGGGTCTGGCATGGATGTGGGCTAGAGCCAGGATCTGCATGCACCCTGGCCAGGTACCCAGAGCCCATGCTCTCTACTACCATGTGAGGCCACCTAAGAAGGGAACACTCTCCCCTGACAGGGGTTTCTTTCAAAGCTATGGCATGCCTTCAGGGTGACCAACCATCTTGGGTTGCCTGGAACTCGGAGGGCTCCGTGACTTTCAGTGCTAGATAGAGCTGGGGGAATCTTGGGCGAGTGTGTTGCCCTACCAATACCTGACACCTGGCCTTGCACAGAAGAGAAACAGAAAGGAAGGGAATTAAATGCAATAGGAAATCTTCGGGCTTATAGAATCGGAGCGGTTGGAGGGCTGAATCAGAGTGTGGGCAACCTGCTTCTACGTGAGGAGCCCAAAGCCTATCCACAGGACTTTCACCAATGCTTGTTCTCCATGTGTGGCTCCATTTTACTATACCTCAAATGCAGAGACTTTTATCTGCCTCCCTCTCTTCTCCTGCTCCTGCCCTGATGTTATGACAATGATCAGGCCTGTTGATGGTGCACATGACAGCATCGATGTCCTAACACACAGAGGCAGATAAAAAGGCTGGCCAGTGTTTCCCTTGTCAAGGTCACCCTGCACCCACATAGCGTCTCCATCAGCTCAATTTTCCACCAGTTCTGTGACTTGTGTTTCTTTTGAGGCGTTTGGGAAGTTCTTTGATTGGTTCGAGTGTTATTTAGCCTGAGGGCCATTTATGATTTCCCAAATCAAATACAAAGAGCTCCCTCAGTGTGTATGTGTGTGATCTCTTAGGAATAAGTTCCCCAAACCAAATTGGATGGGGTGGCGAGGAAGCACCAAGGGCAAAATCTGGGGGAAGGTCAAGGAGAAGGAGCCTGACTCCTCCACACACCTGGCTGAAGCCTCTGGGAAAGCACCCCTTCTCAGACAGTGAAGGCTGCATTAGGATTTCCCTGCCATTTGGGGACAGGGGTCTGGCCCTCAGTCTCCACATCTGTAAAATGGGACTTGCTGTGACCTACCACCAGGGACCATGAATATTCTCTCAGGCAGAGATGCAGTTCTCCCAAGAGTCCCGTGACCTTTCTCAGAAGAAGTCGGCTCCTTCCAGCCTTCCCTGATGAACTTCATTAGACTAGTTATGGAAGAACTACACATTCTCAGAGTAGAAGGAGAATAGGAAAAAGCAGAGTCCAACCCAAGGGCCTTTGTTTTTCAGAAGAAGAAACTGGCCAGGCCAGTGTCCCGCAGCCCCTTTGCTCCTGGGTTTTTCACAGTCACGTCCACAGCACTGCCCTGTAACCTAACGCTGATGCCCATTCTCTCTCCAAGGCAGCTGTGAACTCCTGGGAGACAGGGGCCAGCACGCTGCCCCAAATATTTCTCTTCTAGGCTCCCGCAGCGGCCTGGACACAGTGGTCTTCATTCTTGCTGCTGGCTGGCTAACGCAGAGCTGGGAAAAGTATGATGTGAGCTCTAAGCACAGCCAGGAAGGTGAGGAAGGAGATAAGAAATGAGCACCAGAGCATCCCTCCTTTTGTACTCGCTGACCCCATAACCAACCTCGAGCATTCCTACAGAGGACAGCGCACACATAGAAAAAAGCGTTCCTGCATTTGAGCCAAGAAACGGCTGCTGGTTTGATACAATCTTGTAAAAAAAATAACAAAGCATTGTCCTCACAAGTGGCCCAGGAAGCGCACCGTTTGGGCCTCCTCGTTGCTCTGTGTCCCTAGCCCGGAGGATGGAGCCCTGCAGGCAAAGTACTAGAACACCCAGTAACCAGTTTGCAAATGAAAAGAACACACTTCTAACTTTGTGCATGGGATGGACTGATACCTCTTCTCCATCTGATCTGCGAGGACTGACTGAGCCACATACCCAGCCTGATCCCAGTTCTCTCCAGCACTCAAAACATGCCTTTCTAGCTGGCTGGTGTGGCTCATTGGATTGAGCACTGGCCTGCGAACCAAAAGGTCGCCGGTTCAATTCCCAGTCAGGGCACATGCCTGGGTTGCGGGCTAGGTCCGTAGGTAGGGGCGTACGAGAGACAACCAATCACGCATGGATGTTTCTCTCCCTCTCTTTCTCCCTTCCTTCCCCTCTCTCTAAAAATAAATAAAATCTTAAAAAAAAAAAAAAACCATGACTCGCCTGGTATTGACTTCCACTAAAGGCACATACTTGTTAACCTTGGGTGGGGAACAGAAAGAGCTATTGAATCCTGGTCACATCCATCCGTAGCAATTATCTATGAGATCAGTCACTAATGCGATTACCTTTCTGCCTTTATATGATTATATGACCTTTTAAAAATCATCATTTTGTCCATTCATTCATCCACTCATTCCCATCCATCCATCCATCCCTCCATCCACTTAACAATAGAATATGGCATCTTCTCTATGCTGTGCAACTTCTAAGCCAAAATCAATAGAATATTCTCCAGTAAGATCCCCTGACTTAAAGCAGTATCCATTAAATAGGGAGGCGGCAGCAGGGTGGGGAAGGGGGTGTTCAGGGAAGAAACAACCAAGTGAGAACCTAAGCACTGCGGCTAGCTAGGTATTCACACTCTCTGAGCCTCAGTTTCCGCAGCTCTAAAATGGGAATAAATCCTCACAGAACTGCTACGAAGTTTAAATGGAGAAAAAGTGTGTAAAGAACAATACTCAATGCTTGGCATGAAAAGGGCATTTGATAATTGTTAGCTTCAAGACAGTGACCCTTAGAATCCAGTTTGCTTCTGAGCCTGCTGTTCACCTAACACCTCACCAGGCCCAGTCCTTCAAGCTCGGTCTGCGTCCTTGGTCAGCGTTGTTGTTTTAACCCTCCAGTGAGCCAGCCCTGACTTGACTCTGACCGATGGGCTGTACCGGGTTGAGAATGTGATCTCCGTCCAAGTCCGCTGGGAAGGTCCCGCAGCGTGGGGGAGGATGGTACACCAAGTCCGTTAATAAATAAGCACACAGACATCAAGGCTACCGGCTGTCGTAGTAACAAGGCTTGATGCTTTCCTGGCTCCTGTCATCTTCGGGACTGAAAGCACTTAATGAATTAGTCTCACTTGCAGTCCCTGAGAAAATGCTGCTGGGTCTACAAGGAGCCGGAGGTCAGTCACTGGGCGGGGGGGCGGGGAAACCAGACAGATGCCTAGAGTGGCTTTGTTGGCTGCTTGTTGCTTGTCATAAAAGTAACAATTGTGTATTAGGAAACTGTAAAACTACAGAAGTCAAAGGATAAAAATGAAACCCCCCTGTAACTTTGTCCACCTGCTGATAAGCACCGTTAACATTTCGTTGTACTCTGAGCCATATACACACACTTACAGGGGTTATACTGTGTACACGCTGCTTTATAATTTAACAACGGATCACGGACATCTTTTCATGTAAAATGTGTTTCTACACCATTGGAAGTAGCTGCTGGCTTGCTAAAGAAATCTCCTATTTTTCAGCACTTCAGTGGATAGTAGTTATTTTAACTATGAGAAGAGTTATGATTTCTCTTTTGGGGATTTCCTTTCAGGGCTTAGGGAGCAGCATGAGTGAGAGCCCAGCGTGGGGAGTAAGGGCTGGGTTTGTGAGCATAAATGTTGCTTAGTGTGCCAGGAGTGGGGTGGGGTGAGGACCCTCAGGAGCCACGGTGGGGACATTCAGTGGTCTTGGGCAGTTCCAGACTTCAGAAAGAATCTGTGGTAGCCAAAGGAGGGATGGGCTGGAAGAGACAAGACTAGGAGCTTGGAGACGCCCCACCTCTCATCTGCCCCTGTTTCCAGCACACTGTCACTTGCCTCTTGAGACCCAAAGCTTGCATCTGCTGTCATGATCTGGCCGTTGCCAACCCCTCTAGCCTCCTCTCACCGGCCCCTGTCCCGGGTCATAGGCTTCTGGGCCGGCCTGGCACACCCCTGCTGCTGCACGTCACTTGGTTCACTGAGTTTGTAATAACTCAGTCCAGGTGCCACCTCCTCCACTTTTCACAGACTCTCCTCCTTCCCCCAGGCTGGTGAGCGCCCCTTGCACAGGCTTCCACAACATCTCACACTTGGAGAATCTCACACCTCTACACGATGCTGTTCGGTGTTTCTCTCCCTCCCAGACTTGGAGCTGCATGGGGCTCCAGGAGTGTCTTACACACCTGGCACACACCGGGCGCTCAATAAATGCTACTGAATAAAGTAACAGTGGTCCCAGAATCAGTACTGCCAACCCTTGAGTATGATCAACACATGCGAGGCATCAGGAACACGGAGGCAAATCCCCAGTCCATCCGCATTCCTCCACCTTCCCTACCACGCTGCAGGCTACCCTCCATCTCTTGCCTGAACCTCCATTATCATTCCCCAACTGACTGCCACTCAGCAGAGGATGGTCTTCTTCAAACCCTTCATGCGTGTCTCATTCCTACTGAAAACACGGCACAAGAACTTGGACTACTGTCAGAATAACTACCTCTCCCGTCTCATCTTACACCATTTTCCCCTTTGGCCCCAGCCAACAGCCCTTCTTTCTGTTCTTCAAACTGCAGACCCCTTCCTTGCCCTGGGAACTCTCTCTGGCCAGGAAGTTCAGCCTCACACTCCCCCTGTGACTGGCTCCTTCTCACACCTTGGGCCTTTGTTTAAGTGTTCCTTTACCCATGAGGCCTTGCTTCATGATCAAACCCAACATAAGTCCCCTTTCATTCTCTGTCATGAGACCTGCTTGTTTTTATTCAGAGCATCTTTATACTTGGGAATTTTATGATCATCTGTTTGGTAATACTTTTTAGCTTCTCCCTGGGGAGGGGTAATTTTGTCCACCAAGGGAACATTTGGCAATGACGGGACATATTTTTGGTTGTCACAATTGGGGCGGGGGTAGTGCTACTAGCATCTCATGAGTAGAGGCCAGGGAACATTCTACAAAACACAGCACAGCCTCCCACAACAAAGAATGACCAGGCCCAAGATGTCGGTAGGGACTGGACTCAAGAACACTAGCCTAGAGGCTCCGCAGGGGCAGGGGACTTGCCTGCCTTGTTTGCCATTGTGTCTCCAGCACCTGGCCCAATGTCTGACCCACAGTAAGCCTTATATGTAGCTGCATGAAAAAACAGGTAGATGGACGCAGGGGTGTTCTTACAACTGTTTAAGAACTGGTAGGGCACATCACAACAATGGGAACTAAGCCCACCACAGCACTGGAGCTAGGGAGAGGAGGCTCCTCTGTACCAGGCGTTATCCCTTTGGTTGCCAGACTGTGGGGAAGCCTGGGTGCCCTAAGGGAGAGGCTGGGGCAACCCCTGGCATCAGGGGTGAACGACTTGATCTTCCAGTCCCCATCCCTAGCCTAACTCAAAATCTTTTCTAGGATGACCCCAAACTTCACCTTCTTCCCTCTGTGTCTAAAGGCTAAAGAAAGAATCCTCCTCCTGGTCAGTCCAGCCTCCTGCCTGGTCTAGATCCCACCTGCTCCCTCTGCTTCTGGGCCAGGCTCCATTGGATATTCTCAGCCTGTACCTCCCGCTTGTGGCTCTACCCCTCAGCCCATGGACACAATCAAGTTTCTTCTGCTCTTAAAAACAACCTGTCAGCCTGGCTGGTGTGGCTCAGTGGGCTGAGTATTGGCCTATGAACTGAAAGGTCACTGGTTCAATTCTTGGTCAGGGCATATGCCTGGGATGTGGGCCAGGTCCCCAGTTGGGGGCGAGCAAGAGGCAACTAGGCAATGTTTCTCTCACGCATTGATGTTTCTTTCCATCTCTTTCTCCCTCCCTCCCCTCTCTGTAAAAATAAATAAATAAAATGTCAAAAAAAAAATCCTACCATCTGCCCTCACATCATCTCTCCTCACGTGCCCTTGTAGCTACTACCCCAAGCACCTCTCTCCTCTTTCCCAGCGCAGCTGCTAGGACCGAAAGCCCACGCTTTGCTGCCCGCACACCCTCGCAACGATCACCCAGCCACGGCGGCTTTTCTCTGCTTCTGCAGCAAAGCCTCTCAAATGGTTGTATATACGTACTTCTCTATTTTTCCACAACTTATTCACTCTTAGCTCACTGAAATCTGGTTTCCCACTCCCACCCATTGCTCTGCAGCTGAGACAAAGGTCTTCAATGACCCCATATTGCCCGTCTGAAACAGTCTCCTGTTGACTACTCACTCCTACGTGACTGTTCCCTACTTTTCTCCTCTTCAATGGTTCCTGACACTGCCTCTCCTGGTCTGACTCAGGGCACCCCAACTCTTCCCTCTTTGACGGTCTCTTCTAGCCTGCTCCCCTAACACATGCAAGTTCTTCCCAAGATTCCATCCTTACTCAGCATGCCTGCCTTAGACACTCGCCCGTTTATGGATGACTCCTGAAACTATGTATCTGGGCCGAACTCTCCTTGGGTTTCAGAATTATACTCCCAAGTGGCCCCAGACACTGTATACTAAGCTATCCCACAGGAATCTACAATTTGAATGGTCCCAAACAGAACTCATCATTTTACCTGCTCTTCCCCCAAAGTGCTATTCCTCCTGTAGCCCTCTTCCTCATTAACGGCACCGCCACCCACCCAGTCCCCATGCCCAGTGACCTGTGCGTCATCCTAGTCTTCTCCCTCTGTGTGTCACCTCATATCCCATCAATCGCCAATCTTAGCCAGTCTTAAGGTTCTGGAGCATGTCCCTCTCCATCTTCGTACTACCACTGTCTTCCTTTGGTTCCTAGTTAACTCTTGTTTTCGCTTCAATTAAAACATGTTTTGAACATACTCCCAGCACTTCCCTTTATCTCAACATAGCAGATGAGCTGCACACCCACCTCCACCTAAATAAGCCTGCAGACTCCCCACTTCCCAATCTGAGTTCTGCGCCTCCACTCTGATTCTCTCCTCTGTGCACTTCCTGTCTCTCCCAATGCCACGGCCCCTTCTCGGGCCTCCTGCCCCCATCCAAAACCCTGCAGGTCACCTTCGATTCTTTACTCTCTCTTTTCCATCCCCCTTAACTCCTGTCTAGATGGCACTGCACTTACCTCCTTTCCTGACTATACCCAACCACCTACCTTAAACTAGAGGAGGTATTTACTGGCGCTTACCATTCCAGGTATTCTATTCTGGCTCTTCTAATTCGACTATGAGATCCTTGTGGGCATGGACATGTCTAGTATTTTTCTGAATCCTCTAGTGTGCCCAGCACAGCACTGAGGATAGAGCAGATGCCCCACAAAGAAGTGGGTCCACAATGAAACCCACCTGCTGAGAGGAGTGGTGCTGAACTGCCAGCTCTCCGAGATGACGGATGACATGTGTCTGACTCCTTTGTCATAGAGAGAGGATGTGCTCAGTAACATCAAGGCCTCGGCAAAGAGGTTGGAAGTGGTTCTCTGAAGAGCCTGGGGAAGGGACTATGCCCTGGACAACATCAGGGATTGTGGAGTCACCACGAGGACTCAGCTGATGTCTGAGATCTTGAACTTGTAGGCACCCATCTGTCATACGATGTCCTCAAGCAGTCCTGGATGGTCTGGAATCTTGGAAATCTGTCCTCCCTGTTTTGTGGTGGCTGCCTGACCTTGGAAATAAGAAGCAACTGTTCAAATCTTTCACGAGCCTGTTCTGCTTTCCAGAATTAGAGTTGGGGTGTTTTATTTCCATTATCTTGCAAAAATCCTTATTCCTTTGAAGTCTGTGCTTTTTGATTGTTCTTCATTTTATCCTTTGCCCCATCGCTGACTCTCTCTCCCTCGCCGAGGACTCGAGCAATTACCTCCCCTCCATCAAAGGTTCTGCCATCACCCTAGAAAGTTTCAATATGCACAAAGGTGACTTCTTTATCACCGTGGCCTCCAATATCCATGACCTCCTCAATGCCAGTGGCTTTAGTTTCACTTCGCTCATCCGCTCCCATGGCCACACCTTGGACCCACATCACTAGAAATGGTCTCTGGTCAACCCTCACCTACACTAGCACCACTGTCTCCTGACCAGTCACTCTGCTCTCTTCAAAAACCTGCAGTGGCTCCACGCCTCCTACAAGGTCAAGTCGAGGTCCTTCGCCAGTCTCTCTGCTGTCCAGTCTCTCATCTTGTCTTCCTAACTGGGCACTTCCTGTTCTGGCATTACTGGATTGTATGTAGTTTCAGTTCCCCCTGGCATCTCTTGTCCTTTCTGGCCTCTCTCTGCCTAGAATGTCCAGGAAGTTTCCCTTGTCTGCCAAGAAATTCATGTTCACGGCCCAGCTCAAACACTACCCACTATGGGAAGTCTTCCTTGCCTAGTCTGGGCACACCTAGGGGCTCTTTCTCCTATGTTCCCAGCATGTGATACAATCATTACAATTTTTTCTGATCAGATTAATACCTAAGGGCAGGAGCCATTGCTATTCATCTTTGTATCTCAGCCTGGGTGCAGGCCTGGCTCAAAGTTGGCTTCAACAGACATTTGAAAGGAATAAAGGAATGAATGTCCTCTGGATATGAATGAGGTCAGAAGAGATTGGACTCTTGAATTAATTGAACCTCTTCTCTCTTCACCCTGGCCCAGTGCCCTGCCCGTATGATTAAATTCCTTAATAGAATCTGCCCTGGCTAAGCACCACGTACAAATCCCTCAGCATTAAGTAGTGGAAAAGCTTCCAAGTGCTTAGAGAAGAAAGAGATCAGTGCTTCAGCGATGGGAAGCGAGACCAGTGTAGACGGAGAGATGTCCATCTACTTCTTGGCTACTAACAGTCTGGGAGTACTGATGACTATTTCGTACTAAAACCTACTTTGTGTGCCGCGCTGCGCTGACGGCGAGGACAGGAATTAAAATAGCAGCCTGCGTTTGCTGATCACTTGCTACGGGCCAGGCACAACTCTGGAGTAAGCGACATCGTCACCACCCCCATTTTACAGGTAAGAAAATGGGCTCAGTGTTGCATAGCTGATAAGTGGTCCAATATTATCATCTTTCTCCATTTTTTCACTTTCTCTTCACTGTCCTCATCACCCCTATTAAACAAACTTCTTCCTCCATCCTGTCTCCCACCTATCCACCCTTCCTTCGATGGCAGCACCCTCATCTTCCCACCGCCCCATACAAACACTGACGTCTGCCCTTGTCCTCTCCTCTTCCTCTCCAGCTGGCCCAAACAATGGTCCCTCCCCCTCTCCAATCCAGCCCCTCCACCTGCACCTTAGATGCTGTTCACACATCTTCTTGGGAATCTCACATTATGAATTATACTTCCTTTAACCTATAACTTTTCCATTCAACTGGATCCTTTCCATTGGTATTTACATATGCTCAATTGTCTCCCATTAAAACATAATGAAATCAGCCTGGCCGTTGTGGCTCGGTTGGTGGGAGTATTATCCTGTAGACTGAAAGGTCGTGAGTTCGATCCCCAGTCAGGGTGTGTACGAGAAGGCAACAGATCGATGTCTCTCTCACATCAATATTTCTCTACCTCTCTCTCTCTCCCTTCCCCTCTCTCTAAAAGCCACGAAAAAAAGTCCTCGGATGAGGTTTAAAAAGAGAAGCAGCATAATGAAGCCACCCTAACTACAACCATCACAGCCAAACCTCTGGCAAGGCTTACTCACACGTGCAAGATCCACTTCCTGCTTTCCTCTCTCCCCACCAACCACAGTCTGTGCCCGTCGCATCACGGAAGCGCATGCCTGCGTCACCCCTGCCCTCCCCGTTTCTGAAGCCCGGGGACTCTTATTGGTCCTCATTTTAACTGAGTTCTCAGCAGAAGCCCTGTTTTCTCTTCTTTTCAGGAAATACTTCGCCCTTGTTTTTCATGCTATTTCTGCCTCCTGTGTGTTTTTCTCTCTCTCTCAGGACCGTCTTTCTCTGTGTCCTTTTCAGGCCTATGGTCTTCTACTGCAAGTCCATCCAGGCCTTCTCTTCCAAGCCTCCCCAAGTCTTCCAAGAGGGGACTCTCTCCCTGGCCAGTGTCATCCGTCCCATGGGTTCCATTACACCTGATGTTGGTGACTTACTGAGGCCTGTCTCTGCCAGTCCTCTCCTCCAAACTCCTGCTTACCTGTCCACCTGGCCCCCTGAGCTCCTGACTCAGATGGTTCAAAGGCTCCTTAAGCACAGCATGGCTGAGGTTAAACTCACGATGCTTACCCCAAAGCCTGGTCCTCTCTCACTGCTTCTTGTCTCAGGGAATGGTACCACCACCCACAGCTACAAAGCTGGCAGCCTAGGACTCACCCTCAAAACTTCCCACCCAAGGCCCTGGCTGGGTAGCTCAGTTGGTTAGAGTGTTGTCCTGATACACCAAAGTTGCAGGTTGGATCCTTGGTCAGGGCACATGCAAGAACCAATCAATGAATGCATCAATAAGTGGAACAACAAAATTGATGTTTGTCTCTCTCTCAAATCAATAAACTTAAAAAAAAAATTTAAAAACCTTCATACTTAAGTCTGACATCCAAACCATCACTTCCTGTCCATTTTGAACTCTAAACCTTTCAAATCTATTTCTTTTCACCTCCACTAAAAACGTCCCCATCTAAACCACCGTCACATGTCACCTGCACTACTTCAAGAGTCTCCTACTAGGTCTCCCTGGGTGTACTCTTGACCACCTCAAATATAATGTCCACACTATACAGCCAGGGCAATCCTCCTGAAATAGAAAAATCTGACCCTCACCCTCCTGCTTGGCAGTGACTCCCCAGGGCCTCCCAATCAGCATCCACACCCTACTGCGGCAATCAGACTGCAGGTTCTAACTCCTGCCCACCTTTCCTGCTCGTCCGATATTTTCCTCCTCTCTCTCTCTCTCTCTCTCTGCACCCCAGTCCACTGGCCTTTGGGTGCCTCAACATGCCATGTTCTCTCTCCTCTCCCAGCTCCCCTCACCTCCTTAGCTCCTCCTCCTTCCTCGGGTTTCAGCTCAGGTGGCACATCTTCAGGGTTGCTTCCCTGAACGTTCAGGGGTCCTCCGTGAACAGCCCCGAACCTCTCCTTACGTACCGTTACCATGCTGTGCACCTCTGTTTTTACAGCTTATCCCACAGTGTCACTTTGCATTTACTTTGTGATAAATTTGTTTCCCCTAAATGACTTCAAGCCCCATGAAAGCTGGGGCTTTGACTGTTTTGGTTCTTCTCCCCCCCATCAATCTTGTGTCCTCCGGGACATCCAACAAATATGTGTTGACATCTTGAAAATGGGATCCTCACTTTTCAGCCCAATTCCAGTTGCTTCTGGCCTCGTCACTCCTCGAAGTTGTCCTTGCTCGAGTTATCACTGCCTTCAGGCCGCCAGCACTGTCCTCCTGGGGAGCCCTGGTGCTCTCCCAGCTGGACAGAGGGTTTCCTGCACCAAAATAGAATCTTGGCAGACTCTCCAATTCGCAGAAAAATGAGCTGACACAATATTCTCCCTTGAAAGCAATTGCTCCATAGTTTTCTTTCTTAAAACTTGGTGCCTGGGTTGGAATCTAGCGTAAGGTGCTCTCTGACTTCAAATTTATCACATATTCAGTCATTTTAATATAAATATGTCACAGTATTTTCCAGAGAACGCCACGATTTCCATGGGTTTCAGGACACGAATAAAAGTGGTTAATACTCACGGGCCAAACCCAAAGAAATGATTTTTTGTTCTCTGGTTTATTCTCTTGGGGTGTCTGGTGCGATTTATTGTGTTGTTTCTTTATTTTAGCAACCGGCATTTATTGAACACATATTATGTTTCCCCGCAGTCCTTTGTCCCTGTTTTCACTGTGGCATTTGCCACCTTCTGTGCGCTCTTCCAGGTACAGGCAGACCTGTTTCCTGGGCGATTTGTTCAAACGGAAGGTTTGTGACGCCTCTGAGTTGAGTGAGCCCTATTGGCACCAATTTTCCAGCATCATTTGCTCACCGTGTCTCTATGTCACATTTTGGTAAATTCTCATGATATTTCAAACCTTTTCATTATGACTATGTCTGTTATGGTGATCTGTGATCGGTACCAGGTTGATGTTGCTAGGGGGGAACCATCCACCAACGAAACTATCACAACTCACTGGAGCTCAGATGATGGTTAGCATTTTTAGCAATAGTTTTTACTTAGAGTATATAAACTTGTTAGATATTGTGGTATTGCACATTTCATAGACTACATTATAGTGTAAACATAACTTGTACATGACTTGCTTTATTGCAATATTTACTTTTTTGTGGTGGTCTGGAACGGAGGTGCCCTATCTCCGAGGTCTGCCTGAGGTCCTGGAGGGTGCAGGGAGTGTGGCTTTTCCTTCGATCTCTCCCTGCTCAGCTGAGCACTTGGCCCAGATGCACGGACCATGTTTGTTGAATGCACGAATGAAGGAAGGAGTGAACGAACGTGAATAAAACGGCGAGGCGAATGTGAGTCCTCGTCCCCAGTGCTCTGCTCCGCCCCACTGAAAAACCCGCAGTGACACAGTGGTCTGATACACAGAGATGCTGATGTGACATCTGGAAAATACCATCTGTTGTTTTTTTAAAAAAAGCAAAATGAATCTGCTATAAGCTTATGGTTATGGGTCTTACACTTGTAGGCTTCGCTTTTAATATCTCATCTGTGATCAAGCCCTGTTGCTTTACCACCCCAAACAATTATAGTGATTGACTATTTTATGGGGATATAAACAGTTTCATTCTGTAAGTACCGTATTTTGCTGTGTATAAGGCGCACTCTTTGCCCAAATTTTTGAGGGAAAAATAAGGATGTGCATCATACATGGGTAGTACTAATTCTGTGTCTATATAAATGTTTTTAACTCTTTTATTTATGCTGATGCGTTAAAAGTGTAACTCTAGAAAGCAGCAATGATGTCTATATGCAAAATAAGACCCTGGAATATGATCATTGGTTTTGTTTCTACATAGAAATAGATAAAAAAAAACTGAATTAAAACATTAAAACAAAAGATTTTTTTCCCTGAAAGTTTGGGCCAAGAACATGGGTGCACACTATACACGGGAGCGCATTATACATGGCAAAATACGGTACCTAAAAAATATCATGTATTATGTCCATGGTAGAAGTTGGGTAAGTAATGACATTAATGATAGTAATTTACTTTTAAACACTCTATATTCTGTTGTAACCCTGTGCCTTTGCCCAAGCTGTTCTCTTAGCCCCTTCTACTGAGTTTGTCTATCAAAATCCTACTTAACCTTCAAGGCCCAATAAAAAAACTCAAGTCTTCCTAAAGGACCTTACTAATCTACCTGGGCCAGTCTTTGATTCACCTTAGTCCCTCCGCACGAGCCGGCACGTTGCTTGTACCTCTGCCCAGAGTGTCCTCTAGTCAGCAGAGCCCTGTGGGCGATGTGAACGTTGCTCTCCCCTTCTGCCTCCGGGCAACTCGGGCCCAGGGGCCATGCTGTGCATGACTTTCTGTCCACCCAGTGCTTTGAACAACAGATTATTTTCTAAATTGATGTGGTTAAACTGATCACACACTGCCAGTATGGTATGCAAACACTTTTTGTGCCATAAGGCCACTTTAACGAAAAATAGTTGGGGCATCTGGCTTCCCCCCTCCTGGCTCGTTCTGGCAGCTGGAGCCAAGAGCCAGGTCTAGCATCTTACTCTCACCCCTGTGGGCAACAGCAGCACGCAGAACAAGCAGCTGCCTTGTGTGCTGCAGAATTTACTTGGGGAAAAATCCAGGTTGTTTCTTTTTGAAGTGGAATGGGAGTCAGAGGTGAACCCCAGCCGGGTGAGCTGCGTGGGGGAAGAAAGGTTTGCAACGAGCGAGGCTCTCAGCTCTCAGGCTGTTTTTTCCAAACAGCAGAGATCTGGGGTTCCTTGACCAGCCTGCTCACCCTTCTCCTTGGGTGCAGATACAGGGCCTCATCAGCACAGAGGGAATCGCTCCTTCCCTCCCTCCATCCCCGGGGATCACCCCACGCTCAGTCCACTTAGCCCAGTCCTCAACACACGCCCAGAGATAGAAGTGAGGGAGATGGAAATCCAAACCAAGGAGGCTGACTGCTTTGTCCCTGAACCGCGCCTTGCACAAACCTATCCAGACTGCCAAGATTCCAGATCATTCATCAAAGCACGGAATGCTCAGCCACATGCTGGTATACCCCGCACCGAGTCTGTGAGCACCTGTGTGATGTCACTGTGCCTGCTGCAGGTTACTGTGCAGAGAACAGAAAAGTCACTGAAGGGAGAGCAGAAAGGCGTCATTGC
Organism: Macrotus californicus; assembly: GCA_007922815.1. NCBI lineage: Eukaryota > Metazoa > Chordata > Mammalia > Chiroptera > Phyllostomidae > Macrotus > Macrotus californicus. The sequence goes on along the minus strand of VMDR010001477.1, from coordinate 43,277 downwards.
TTGATGGCAATGACAGCTGGGCTCCCCCACATATCCGATCTAGAGATTAAATAACATAATGTAGGCAGAATGCTTAGCAGAGTAAGTGGAACATAGAATGCTCCCCAAAAAGGCTAACCACCTAACGGCGCAGGAGAGCCCCACGTGGCGTGGCTGGAAGCAAGCCTTTCCTGCACTGCTTCTGCTCTCAATAGCCTGTCCTACCTGAAGGTGGGACGGCAGTGCCCGATACCTGCCTCCATCCCCTTCATGCATCTGTTGGCCTCCAGGATGAATGATCAACAGAAGGGAATCCTTGAGGCAGGGGGACAGCTGAGCCGGGCATCTGTGCTGATAAAAAGCACCCAAAGGGGCATTCAGGGACACACTGATTGATGCCGTGACAACTCACATAAATAACTTTCACCCCTCCTCTGGGGCAGTAGAGTCCTCGACCCCAGAATAATTTCCAAACCTTTTCTTTCCAGTGTCTCTGTCTTTCTCCCCAAACAAAACATTAGAAATAAACCTTCCGGCAGACCTTCCACCCTGTCGGATGCCCAACCACAGTGCTCCTCCCGTGCCCTTATGAATGCCCTCCAGTCTCTGATGCTCAGCCTGCATAGGGAACATTAGGGCAATAAAAACAAGGGTAGTTTCTATTTCTCCACCTTGCTTTCAAAGCTGGAGGATCAGATCTTGCCTCCCCAGCTCAGAGAGGTCTAAGAACACCTCCTCCACCCCAGCTTTCTGAGCACAGCTTGCATATTGAAAGGAATTTTGGATGGTCGGATACTATGGGCTCTGTGTGGTGTCATAGCACTTTGGCTTTTATTCCAATGGGAACCTCTCAAGCAGTCTGGGGTGTGTGTGTGGAGGCGGGGAGGTAGCTCCACATCATCCAGCTGGAGAGGAACTCGAGAGAACGTCAGGCACAGAGCAAGGAGAGGATTTTTTAAACTAGTTAATGCAATCACATGGTTTGAAATTGCAAAGATACAAAGGGTTTACAGGTCCACTCTCCCTGGAGGCAACAGATGCTGTTCGGTTTTGTGTATATAGTTACCCGCACCGACAAGCAAATAGCTTGGAACTCTCCCTTCTCCTCCAAGAAAAGTAGCCTATCATAAACGCTCTGCGCATGTTTTCTACTTAAGCCATGTATCTTAGAAATTGTTCCATGTCAGTTGCAGAGTAAATTTCTCCTGCTTTTTTTTTTATGGATGAATAGGACAGTATTTGAGTATCTGGAAGCACCACCAGGTATTTGACTAGTCCCCCTGTGCTGAGCACGTACGTTGTTCTTTCACAGCTCAGGCAACGCTAGACTGCACGTAGGTCTCTACCCGTAGGCAAACGTAACAGCAAGTTAAATCCCTAAACACGGAATCACTGTGCCAATGGTACTCGGGCATTTTGAATTTTGAATGATGTCTCTACAATGCCCTCCAAAGAAGCTGTACCAATGTATTCTCCCACCAGCAAGAGGAAAGTTCAGTAAATGAGTGTTAAGTATGTCATTGCACTTCACATTTTCCAGGTGAGGAAACTGAGCTCTGTGTGTGGGTCAAACCTCTGAGTCCAAGGGGGAATGAAGAGCGTGCATTTCCTAGGCCGGCACAATCCCTGAAGTCTAACGGGGTCACAGACATGTCTTGTGCCTACAAATCACAGTCCTCATTCACAATGGCTCTGAATTTTCAGCTACTGAATGTGGGTCTGTTCTTCATGGAAGGAGAGTGGCCCTGTGGAAGGAGCTGGGACTTTGGAACCAGAGAGGCCTGCATTTCAAGCACAGCTTAATGACCTTAGCAAGTTATTTAACCTCTCCCAAACTCCGTCTCCTTGCATGAAATACGGGGATAATAATACTGACTGCACAAAGCCTTCTGTCTGGCACATAAAAGGTACTCAATACATGGCAGCACCTGTCTGTAGTGTAAGTAACCATCAGGCCAGATCCTAAACCTTGGGGCACTTTTCACAATGGGTAAGACCTGGAAGGACCAAGCCAAGGCCAAATCATTCTTTTGTAAGTAGCTACCCAGAGGACCCCCAGCTCCTCCTTTGATCCGCCCCAGCATCCTTCCCAAGTTAGCAGGAGCTGTCACGGAAACCCCTCCCTGTGCCTGGGCTGTGAGGTTGGCAGGGGTGAGCCTGTGCCAGGCTCTCCTGTTACCAGGTGATGTTTGCCTCAGACAGAGGCGCTCTCTGGACTAAGCAGAGCTCATGTCCAATTACAGATGGGCAAGCTGGAGACAAAACAGAGATCCTTGGGCAACACAGGAGGGACTTGCCCTCGTTAGCACCGGCACCAGAGTCCTTCCTCAAACACAATTTTCCACAAGGTCACAAAATGCAGATTTCTAGTTCTGGCAAGAATGCCAGGGATGCCCAAAACTAAGGTTTCCATGCATGCATGTGACCCCCCCACCCCCACCCCAAAGGGCTTCAGAGGCTTTTCCCACTCATACCTGCTCCTGTCTCATTTTCTCCCCCAGGATGTACAAATCATAGCCATGCCCCTTAAGTGAGAGCAGAAGCTATGCTGCTGAGCTAGCCAATCTTCCAACTGAACCTCGGGGAGCACATTTTAGCTCCTGCCTGGGTGCCAGTGTGACCCCCCACCTCTATATGCTGGGTTAGGTCCTCTCGGGGATGGGAGCTGAAACCTGGGAGAGAGAACTGAGAAAGTCTAGGCGTTTTCAGAGAATATTCATTTGCTCTGTCTTCCCCTTGGGGGAAAGGGGCAGCATCTGAACGTTCTCAGGAGAGCTTGACTAGTACACAAAGGAGTGCCTTTTCCCGACAAAGACTGAATCCCAGCGAATCTCAGGCAGAGTGAACCTGCGGGATCTAAAGGCCCCATCAGTGTTGGTCTCTGACGTGGTATAAACCGCGAGTCTGGTTCTGACACTGGAGGAGGTGGCGGGGCATAGAGATCCGACTGCAACGAAGTCAGCCCCTGCCAGTTATGGCTGCCTCTTCGGGAGCCCCGACCCCTGCGGATGAGGCCCTCCTCCTTTCAGATCCTGCCGTCCAGCCAGGCCCTGAGCGTGGGCCAAGGCTGGGGACCACAGAAAGCATCTCAGTTGACTGCCAGCCAGAAGGCCCACACTCTGGGCTGGATACCTGCCCCAATCCCCTAAAGTTGCTAGAAAAGCAAACTTCCAGGTCCCCACAAATCCACCCAAGGAAAAGGAATGCCCAAGTGTGGCAGAAAAACATCTGTGGTGTGCAGCCCAAGGTCGCTGATGTGAGAAGACAACACCACCCCTACCTCACTAGCAGCTTTGGGGGACGCAGGAAGCCAGCCCTGCGGGCAGCCTTCGGGAGCCGCTCACTCAGTTCGCCCCATCGGGGCCAGACTCAGAGTGAAAGGGAGGCAAGCAGCAGAACGCGGGGGCTGATGCCGACGCTTTCCGCTCGCTCCCTGAGGCTCTCTGCTTGAGCCAAACCCTCCTCCAAGGCCACTGAGCGGCGGCTTCACTCTGATCGGCGCCTCGAGCTCAGCTGGCCAAATCGACCCCGCGGGATGGGGTTGCGTGTCATCAGCTCTGGGGCCTCAGGAGGATGCGCCTGGTGTCTCTGCTCTGGACCCACACTCATAGGCAGAGATGCTGACCCCACCCCGCCAATGCACCCCCTCCCTCCTTATTTTGTACAACTTTAGGAAAATCACCAGCAAACCGAGTTGGGATGGCCCGGTGGGCCCAGACGCACCCGAGCCCTGGGACCAACCTGACCGCCCAGACCGATGAGGGTTCCCACGCCCCTCACTCACGCACGCCCAGAGACCGCACTCCGGCCACTGCATTGTCCTGGGGTGGTCGTGGGCACCGAGGCGCAGCAGCCACGTCCGCGTGGGGTCCGGCAGAAGGAAGGCACCGCGGAGCAGATCCGCGAGGAGGAGTGGAGACAAGGGATAACCGCACGCTCGGGGGCAGGGACCCAGCGAGTCCTGCCAGGTGGCGAGGACATCGCAACCTGCAGCCTGGCCGCCAGGCCAGAGTCGCCCACCTTCCCCAGCACAGCAGTGCCCCTCAGAGCGAACGGCTTGCTGGTGCTAAGTGGGAGAGCCGACCGCGGAAGCAGCCCCAGCCCGCCCGCGCTGAGGTCTGGATGGAGATGCGCGGTGGGAGGCGGCACGGGAGGTGCTTACCCGATGTAGAGTCGCCCTCAAAAGTACGCCCTGGCCAGGCACGTCCACGCACGCACGGAGCCGGATGCCCCACGGGATCCTCGGCCCGCCCCTCCCTCCTTTTCCTTCCTTTGCAGAACCCGGGTGCCTACGAGCGCCCCAACCCGTTACCGAGGCTGAGCGGCTCTGCGCCGGCGGCGGCTCCCGCGGGGTCTGCGCTCTCGTCCTTCCCGGCGGGCGCCCGGGGCTGGGGTGGCGCTCCGAGCTCTTGGCCCTGCACGGCCGGAGAACCTCATCGCCCCTCCAGGTGGCCGGTGCTGGGGGCAAGTACCGAGCGACCTGATTGGCGCTGGCCCCAGTCCTCGGAGAATTCCCCACGAGAGAGGCTGTTCGCACGAGGGCGAGGGAAGAGAGAAAACAGCAGCGCGGGCCAGTGCCTTCCGAAGAGGCTTCCTTTAGCTCCACTGCTGTTTTGCCCAAGAAATGTAAACTCGGGAGTCAGACACCCTACGAACGCCTCGGACAGGGATCGGGTCCGGCACGGAAAACCCTGAGAGCACGAGTCTTAAGGACCTGGGTATGTCGCTGTCCTCTGGGCTTTGCCTAGCGACCACCCATAAGGCTTATGTATGTATTCTCCTGTTTTCTGTCCCGCACGGGTCCCTGGAAGTCCAATGACACCTGCTGTCCCCGCCGCTGAGGGGTACCCCGTCCTCCCGGCGAGGCTCACCATGTGTAATTAGGGTTGGGACGCGAGATCTGGCAGGAAAGGAGAATCGAAACCCCCAGCCCCCATAGCCAGATAACGGCGCTCTAGATTTCTTTTCTAAAATCAGCCTTTCGTAATGTTTTAAAAGTCTACCAGTTGCTTCTGTTCTATACCCCTAACGACAATTTCTGACCTCAGTCTGCTCAGAGAACAGGATCGGATGAGTGAAAGGAAGCTGTCACTTTTTAGCACTTCTAAAGCATCTCGACATGGAACTTTGCCCTGCCCTCGGCTGTTCCTTTCTCAGGGGCTGCTCCCCAATCCCGGCTGGGCTGAGGGCAGGGGAGGGGGGAGGAACGGGTCTCCCAGGTTAATTCTCAGACAGAGTGTGGTGCTCACACCAGATGTTTTCCTCCTCAAAGCCTGGATAGTCGGGAGGATTCAAGTCCATGGTGAATAATGTGTCAATAAAAACAAAACAATACAAAGCAAAACAAAACCCTGGTCCCTCAGCCCAGGCCCAATTTGCAAAGTAGGGGGAGTCAGAAATGTAGCGCCTGGAGCAACCTGTATTCTTCCTAAAGCACTGTTTGTTTAAAAATAAAAAAAAAACAGTCACCCAAAGCCAAGCTACCCACCTCATCACCATTTCCATTTCCTCTCCCTCATCACAGGTTTTTAACTGTGACCTCAGATTTGCCTCGTCTGCCTTTTTTCCACACAGTCCAACCTCACACCTAATTCCCCCTTCACCTCATTTCTTCTCAAAGGCAGAACTGAAATATGAAGAGGTGTGCTGTTTGGTGGTAAACAGTTACACAGAAAGTGAAGACAAAGTACAGGCACAGCCAGCTGTCATGAACCAAAGCTGGGGGCGATCAGCACCCAGGTCACTGCCACCACCCCGGGGGCCTCCCCTGCCCTTCCCTCTAAAGCAACAGCTCTCCTCACTTTATAGTAAACGCCTCTTTTATAGCTTTAGAGTTTTATAAAATTGGTGAGCATCCCTAAACACGACAGTTTAGTTTTACTTCCTATCTAGCACGAGAGAGAGAGAGAGAGAGAGAGAGAGAGAGAGAGAGAGTGTGTGTGTGTGTGTGTGTGTGTGTGTGTGTGTGTGTGTCCCCTCTTCTTTCACTTGGTTATGTCTGTGAGGTCATCCGTTTTGTTGCATGCAGCGGTAGTTGGGGCCATTACAAATAGTACTGCTTTAATAAAGTTCTTGTATCGACCTCCCAGGGTGCAAGTGCAAACTTCTTAGGGTGTGTATCTGGCACTGGCATTGCTGGGCTATGGGGTGGGCTTACATAACTGTATCAGATAATACCAAATTGTTGGCCAAAATTTACAGTCCCACCGAAGATAGGCGGTAGTTCCAGTTGCTCCACATCCTTGCCCAAACATAAAATTGTTAGACTTCTTCCTTTTTATCAGTCTGGAAGATGTATAATGGTATCAGATTGTGATCCTCATGTCATATCCCCAATTTCTAATAAGGCTGTGCACTTCGACATGTGTTTATAGCCTACTTGAATTTTGTTTTGTGAACTGCCTGTTCGAATCTTTACCTATTTTTCGACTGAGTTGTCTGACTTTTTCTCGGTTCAGAGAAGCTCTTTGTATATTCTGGCTCTATGCCTCTGTCAGTTATCGGCTGCAAGTGTCTGCTCCTACTCATGAATCCTGATCGTTTGATCAAGAATAATTTTTTAAATCAGAATGTCCATTTTGAGATAGTTGTAGATTCACATGCAGTTGGAAGAAATAAGACAGGGAGATCCCAGGTGCCCTTTACTCAGTTTTTCCCATTGTTAACATCTGACAACAATATCACAACCAGAATATAGACACTGACCCACTCAAGAGACGGAGCATCTCTATCACCACAAGAATTCCACTTATTTCCCTTTTATAGTCTCATCTGCTTCCCTTTGACACCCCTCCCCACCCCTTCCCCCTAGAAACCACTTATCTGTTTACCATTTCTAAAATTGAAATCATACAGTAAGTATGTAACCTTTTTTATTTTTTGCCATGCAGTGCAATTTTTTGGAGATTCATCCAGGTTTATTTATTGGATGGCACAGACATCTCATGGCTTGTGTGGACATTCACTCACCCATTAAAAGACACCTGGTTGTTTCCCCCGTCCCCCAGTTTTGAGCTATGACTAATAAACCTGCAATAAACATTCATGTACAAGTTTTTGTGTAAACCTGAGTTTCATACCTCTGGGATAAATGCCCAGGAGTAAAATTGCTGGATCATGTGGTAGTTGCTTGCTTATTTTTTAAGGGACTGCTAACCTGTTCTCCAAGGTAGCTGTACCATTTTGCATTCCCACTAGCAATGTCTAAGTGACCCAGTTTCTCCACATCCTTGCCAGCATTTAATGTTGTCATTATTTTGTGAGTTTTAGCCATTTTGACAGGGGTAGAGTGGTACCTCATTGTGGTTTTAATTTCCATTCTCCTAAAGGCTCATGATGTTGAACATCTTGTCATTTACTTTTTTGGTGTCTATATTTCCATCTAATATGTTCTCTTTGGTGAGCTATCTGTTTATGTCTTTTGGCTGTTTCCTAACTGGATTGTTTTTTTTTTTTTTTAACTGTTGAATTTTGAGAGTTCTTTATTCTAGATCCTAGTCCTTTTGAAGATATGTGGTCTGAAAATATTTTCTCCCAGTCTGTACTTGTCTCTTTATTTCTTTTATATGGGCTTTGCAGAGAAAGTTTTTAATTTTAATAAGGCCCAAATTTTCACTTTTTCCTACAATGGGGTCATGCTGTTGGTGCAAGTCTAAGAATTCTCAGCATGGCCTTAAATCCCAAAGATTTAGCTGTAGGTATCAAGTTGAAAAATTTTCCTTCTATTCCTATTTTTGTGAAAGTCTTTGTCATACATGGGTGTTAAATTTTGCTGAACTCTCTTACTTTAGGTTATATAATCATGTAATTTTTATTTTTATTTTTAGCCTGTTAATATGGTACATTGATTGAAAACCGAACCAGCCTTGCATTCCTGGAATAAAGCCCACTTGGGTCATGGTATATAATTATTTTTTATGTGTTGCTTGAAATATTTGCTAATATATTTTTAAGCATTTTTTTTTGCATTTATATTCATGAGAGACATTGGTCTGTAATTTTCTTTTTGTCTGGTTTTGGTATCAGGGTAACACCAGTATAAAATGAACTGGGAAGTGTTCCCTCCTCTTTCTTCTATTGATGGGAGGGTTTGTGAGGGATTGGGGTTCATTTATCTTTAAACAGTGTAATTCAGTAGATATTTGGGACTGGGTTTTTCTTTGTGAGTAGTTTTTAAATGATCAATTCGATCCCTTTACTTGCGACAGGTGTATTCAGATTTTTTACTTCTTCTCCAGTCAGTTTCAGCGGTCTGCATCTTCGTAGGAGTTGGTCCTTTTTACCTGGGCTGTCTAATTTGTTGGTGTACAGTTGTTTATAGTGTTCTTTCATCGTCCGTTTTATTTCCGTACAGTTGGTAGGGACTGCCCGTCTTTTGCTCTTGAGTTCGGTCATTTGAGTCTTCTCTTATTTCCTCGGTCAAGTCTGGCTAAACGTTTGTCAGTTTTGTTGATCTTTTCCAAGAGGCAATTTTGGTTCCACTGGACTGCCCACTGGGTGTCTATTTTCTGTTGTACTTATTTTCACTCTCATTTTTATCATTTCCTTCCTTCTACTTGCTTTGGGTTTAGTTAGTTCTTTTTTTCTAGTTTTCTAGAATGGAATTTTAGGTAATTTATTTGAGACCTTTCTTCAGTTTTTTTGTTTGTTTTTTTTTTAGAGAGGGAGGGCAAGGGAGGGAAAAAGAGAGAGCAGCATTAATACGAGAGAGAAACAACTGGTTGACTTCTGTACCAGGACCGGGGACTGGACTCGCCACCCAGGCGTGTGCCCTGACTGGGAATCGAACCAGTGACCTTTCAGTTTGTGGTCGAGGCCCAACCAACTGAGACACACCAGCCAGGGCACTTTCTTATTTTTAATACTGATGTTTACAGGTACAAGACAAGTGCAGTTCCCCTTCCCATTCACCCTACCCTAGCATATGTGATCCCAACCCAGAACAGGGGGTGGTGTAGCAGCACCCACACTTTGGGGAACCACGGACCCCAGCTGTAGGCCTCTAACCAGGACCACCAAATGCCCCCCAGGGGCCCCAGTTGGAAGGCTCATCTCTTTGTACTTCTGTCTTCTCTTGGGGCTTAAAGCCAGTAATTCTTTATTAACTTGTTAGCTCTTCAATGTTTTTAAGATGTTAAACATATTTTAGTTTAAAAAATAAACCGTTAGCCAGCCTTTTAGTTATCTTCAGCTATGCTTCAGGAGGATGGGTCTGGATCCCTTAATCTGCCACTATCAGGGGCAGAAGTCCTCCAGTTGCACGTGTTCATGGGTTGTCGTTTTCATCTGGGAGGTCTTATTTTGAGTAAAAACTGCCTTTTGCTAAAGATGCGTAGGACTACATCAGGAAAAGAGGAATTACCCACAGTCCTTTGCTCTCTTGGGCGCATTCTAGTAAAGTAACTTGTAAAGTCAATAACATTTGTCTATTGGCTTTCATTATCAAATCAAAGGACCAGTGAGGCAGGTGCCACATCACTTAACAGGACTGAGATAACACTCAGACCTCAGTCTAGTCCCCTTGGCCAGCGGCAGCCTCTTCTCCTTCCTTTTCTGACTAGGCTGTTCCTTGGTTTCCAAAGCAGTTTTGGTGTTGTCAGTATAACTGGGGAAAAATTTTCAACCTAAAGACAGGTTCTTCTGGTGGAAGCTTCCTGAGATATCAGAAAGGAACTCTGGTTAATTTCTTCCATGTGGCCAGCTCTGCCATCTGACATTTAAGCCATGTATTAAGTCAGAGCGAGCACTGAAGTTTTCCTTTTTTAAAGATGTCAAGTACTGTTTAGTCAGTGATTAAGACTACAGATTTCTCTAGAGAGGAACCAGGTTACGAAACCTAGGTCAGTGGGTTGTTCTTCTGCAGGCCTACAGTCCCTTTTCCACAATTGGAAATTTAAAAATCTCCAAAAATCAGTTTCTTTTTATTGCACTGGTTTGTATTTTATATCAAAAGCTGAGAAAGGGAATGCCCAGAGGCCTCTTCCTTGCCAGGCCTCTGAGGTCAGAGCCCACGTGTTGCTTTGACCCACCAAAGCCACATCAGAGACCAGATGTGAAGGCTGTCTGGCTATGACGTCTGTCCCCTGTGATCACCAGGCTTGTCTGCAATGATTCTGCCTACTCTGGAGGGAGTGTGGGCTCTCCTCCAGCACTGTTCCATGCTCCCCCAAAGAGGAAATCCACTCCTTTCAAAGGCGTACAAGGGTTGCAGAGGCTTATCCTTGATTCTCTATGACTGTTTTCAAATCATCTTATGGATGCCAGCAGCTGGCCTGCTGATGGCTTCCCCACGGCAGTCGGTGCTGGCGGGTGGGAAGATAAATGCCCCCGTGTAATAGGAAAGGTGACTGGACTGTTAGGCTGGTGGGAAAGGGATTTTTGTAATACCCAGCCTGTCTTTCTTCCTGATTACCAGTCTCAAACACCGTCCTCATTTCTGCCTGGGGCTGGCGGGAGGCCGGGCCCCAAAGGTAGGAGGCTGATGCTCAAATCTCCTAATGGAGCTTGACAGCAGCAGGATTAAAAGCACAAATGCAGCATCCAGAAAGCAGCGCAGGAAAGCACATGCACCCACTCTGCCCCCATTCTCCTGCTATCGGCCCTTTCTTTTAGAGAGCTGAACCATACGATGAATCTTTTCATAGAAGCAGAGGTTTAAAAAGAAGGATAGTGATGAAAGAGCTTGGGCTGGTGGGAAAAGAGGACAGAAGTAAACTTTGCTGTGAGGTTTCTGGGGGCCAGGAGCAGAAACTATTGTAGAACAAACTCCTTTTGGGAAGCAGGGCAATCGTGGGCAAAGGGCAAAATGACAATTGCAGTAACGCTGTCACGCCAGCGAGATCTGTTTGTCAAACCAGGCCAACTCTGAAAGCAGCCACTGGCTTCTTCTCTTGGGGCGAAGTGACAACTCATACAGGCAAGTAAGAGCCTCCTCAGACTGGCCCAGCCTCGTGACTTTTTCTCCCCCCCAAATCCTCAGTGCAGCACCTCTTGGGTCTACCCTTCCACTTGGGCATGGAATTGTTGCCTTGCCCTGTTATTGAGCTATGTCATCTGGGCATCTCTTGCCTCCCCAGTGAAATTCTAAGATCCTTGAGGGTAAAGCAATGCATTAAAACCAATTCAAGAAAATTTACGGAATGTCTACACTCTATACTCAGCTGAAGGGAATTCAAACAAGTTTAAGGAGCTCACAGTTATAGCTGGAAAAATAAGGCAGACACACGAAACAACTATATGTCAATGCCAGGCAATGGCTGGTTGAAGTCACAACTACATGGGGTGAGATAACACACATTCACCATATTGCCTTGGGAGAAAGAGACTGTGTTGGAGAGACAGCAAGGGAGGGCTTTAAGAAGCAACACCTCCAAGAGAAGAAGCTTTAGGGTGCTGCCTTTCAGCTGGTAGGAGGAGAGACGGAAGGGTCTATTCTGACCCTGTCAACCAGGGAGATGAGAAGGAATGTTCTCCTCTTCCCAGAACAATAGCTACCCAGCTGGGCACAGATAGATGCATTCACTGAGACTCTGGGATTAAAGGGTTCTTCGACAGGACTTACATGGTGCTCAGATCCCCCAGGTTTTGAAACAAATCTGGACCTGCTGATTGGGAAGTGAGCTGGCGCCTTGGAGGACAGCCCTACAGCGGCTTAAGGAGGGACTCCGGTAGCCCTCTTCCCCTTCTGCAAGTGCTTTGTCTTTTTATCCCTGCGGATAGTCGTTGGCCACTTAAGTGACCATAAATAGTGACAACCAGGGAAACACGTCTATTTGGCAGACGTTTAGCAAACAAAAGACCAGAATGAAATAAACCATGAACTGGAAACAGCACCCCCCACCCCCAATCTGTCACAGGAGAATATGGAAACGCCGGAAAACCTGTCTAGGCAACGAATTCCCTGGGTGCTCTCACAACTGTCCTGTGTTCGAGCTGACGGTGGGACAGAGCAGCAGAGCAAAAAGGTCGCTGGCTGCCTGAAATGTGGGACTATGCAGCACCCTCCAAAAAGCACCATTTCAAGCTGACCCCATCCTACCGGCACCAAACGCACTCTGACGGGCCACTTAAAACACAGAGCCCTTCCACTTACAGTACCTGGAAAAGTAACTTGTCTACAGTGGGCAGGGATTCAGTCATCCACAGCTCCGGATGACTCTCTGAGCCGCTGTGCATTCCTGGGACTCAAATAAGACAATCATAGATGGGAAACATTTTTTCGGAAATTAAAAAAAGAACTTTGAATGGACGTAGAAAGGACTAGGGGTAGGAAATGGTAAGAATGGCTATGTGCCTGCTCTGTGCCAGGCACTGCGCTCAGCATTCACAGGTCACAGCCTTCCAGCCGCTGCCCCATTTCTCTGCCCACTGGCGGCACACCTTTGGAGTGAGCGGTCTGACACGGTCCCCACTGCCTCGCTTCCCATTCGTTCTGCCCGTTATAATCAAGCTCCTTTCCCTACCCTCCACTGTCAAGGGCAGCAACCACCTTCATGTTGGGAAACCTGGAAGACACATCACTACACCTTACTCCCTATTTAAACCTTTGGCAGCATTTAACAGAGCTGACTATGGTCTCCCTGAGAACCTCAGAGGCTGGTCACTCTCAGACTGCTTTATTTCTCCTGCAGGATTTATCGGTACCCAAAGCTCTTTTGTGTCTGTCCATCTGAGAAGGCAAGCTCACTGAGGACAGAGACTCTGTTTCTTTGCTGCTCTATGCCCAGGACCTAGAATCGTACCTGGCACATTGGTCCTGGGATAAGACAAAGGAGGATTAAGGGAAATGGATGGAAGGGAGACATATTTCTGTACTTTCAAGTCTTTTCAGTTTTATACAATGTATGTGTTCGTAGCTATCAAAATAATAACTGCACAAAATTTTCCAAACACTGGTCTTTACACTGTGGATAGGTAAGGATCTTGAGAACCCGTTCATCCCTCTCCCCTACCTTTCATCGGGCCTTGCCAAGCTGCCCTACATATTGTTTCAGAGGAAGAGGAAAGAAGACAGATGGGAAGTGATTTTTTTCTGTAGGTCACCTTGATCATTAATTTTGGTTTCCTGGTCACCTCACTCAAACACAGCTGCATTAGTGCTTGTTTTATTAGACAGTATCGATAGCTATTCATGAATCTGAGAAAACGTTATACTTGGGAAGACTGGCATTTTTCCCATCAACCCCGGAGTCCTGGGAAAGTTTGCCATGGGATTCCGTGATGCTGACTGTCCTTGGAAACTGGGAGCCGGTTCAGAGCTTATTACACCTGGCCCGGGTTTCTGGCCACAGATGCAAACTTCTCATCTATATTTAGGCAGATGATAACTTTGCAGGGAAGAAAGATGATTTGTGAGCCCAAGATAGATTCAAGGTGGTATCTGCCCTTGTCTCTGCCAAAATGTCAGACGCAGCCTCCGTAGGTCTGGACCAAACCATGGGGTCATAAATCATGCAAACAGATTGGGGCACTCTGCAGGGTTCTTGGCACGAGTGATTCTTCTTCTTCTGGAACTCACTGTGTTTGGGACAACCCTAGAGTGTTTGTCTTCTAACCGTTGCCAAGACTGAGGTCGTGAGCAACAGACTTACAAATATAATGCCACTCGGTGATGGAGGTTTCTAATTTTCCCTAGAATTCATATTTACTTTGAAAAGAAAGTAATCCTTATGCAAAAGATGCTCCAAGTGTTATTACAGATGCTGCTATTCCAAATCTCACTAGAGAAAGTATTCACTCCTAAAGATTTCGGAGCTCAGACATAAGTTGACATAAATACGGGAAAATACATTGCACTTATTGAGTATCTCTGATGTGCCTGAATGGGCATGAGTTTGGAAAAGAAGTATCAGTGACCAATATGTTTTGTAAATATTCTTCATGAAACACGAGGGGTGAAGAGCAATTGCTCTTAGAAGTATAAAACAGACGCCTCAGTGTAGAACCAGAATGACTCACAGTGAGAAGCATCAGGATTTCCTGATTCTGATCTCTGATGCTGTTCTCCCATAGCTGGGCAGTCTTCAACATCTAAGGCAGGTCTTAGAAAACCCACACTTCAGGGACAGGGTGGGGATGGGCTCTCACGTTCCCACCACAGACCCACGAAATCGAAAACTTCAAAGTGGGCCTGTTGTCTGTCCGTTCCAACAGCTCCCTGCCTCTGGTGGAGACCCACCCCGGTATAGCACTGTCTTTGCCCCGCACCCCCTTCTGGAGGCTGGGAGGTCAGCAGCTCCCTGCTCGATCGGAGGGAAGTGTTGCTCCCAACAATACGAGGCTGTGTTTATCGAAAAATCAACTTATGTCATAAAATTCATCCTTCTGAAGTATACAATCCAGTTAATTTTAGGTTGCTCACAAAGTGGTAGAACCATTGCCATTATCGAATTCCAGAATATTTTCATCAATCCAGAAAGAAACGCTATACCCATCGGCGGTTACTCCCTGCCCCTGGCAACCACTAACCTACTTCCTGTCTCTGCGGATTTGCCTATTCTAGAAATCTCATATAAACGGGATCATACCATACGTAGCCTTTTGTGTCTGGCTTCTCTCTTACCGCAATGTTGTCGAGGTTTGTCTATGTTGTAGCATGAGTCAGTACTCCATTCCCTCGAAAGGCTGAATATTTCATTTCCAAATATACCAGGTTTGCTTTATCCATCCATCAGGAGTCATGGTGCATTTGGGTGGTTTTCACTTTTTTTTGGCTATTATGAATCATGCTTCCATGAACATTCATGTCCAAGTTTTTGTGAGGATATAATTTTTCAGTTCTCATGGGGAAAAGTTAGGAGTGGAATAGCTGGCTCATAGGAGGTTTCCAGTTGCTCCACATTCTCACCAATAATCGCTGTTATCTGGTTTTTTTATAGTCATGGTTGTGAGTGTGAAGTATTACACTGTGGTTTTTCTTTGCATTTCCTTGATTGTTCATGATGTTTAGCACCTTTTAAGGTGCTCATTGGTCATTTGTCTTCTTTGGAGAAATGTCTATTAAGCTCCTTTGCCCATTTCAATAGGTAAAAATGTGAAGGGGTTAAGTACAAATTGTCAGTTATAAAAATAGTCATGGGAATGTAAAGTACAACACAGGGAATATAATAAATAATATTGTAATAACTATGGTTTTGGAGGGGCAGTGGACTTATTGGGGTGATCACTTTGTAAGTTATATAAATGTCTCATCACTATGTGGTATACCTGAAATTAATGTGTTGACTGTAATTAAAATTTTTAAATCATATTTAAAAAGATTCTTTACCCACTTTAATTGGGCTTTTTAATATTGAGCTGTAAGAGTTCTTTATATATTCTAGATATAAGTGCCTTATCATATCTATATTTGCAAAAGTCCTCTCCCATTAGCTGGGCTGCCTTTTCAATTCCCCGATGTATCCTTTGAAGCATAAAAATTATGTATTTTGACAAAATCTAATTTATCTGTGTTTTCTTTGTTGCCTGTGTTTTTGGTGCCATAGCCACAAAGTCATTGTTAAATTTAAGATCAATAAGATTTATGCCTATATTTTCTTTTAAGAGTTTTACAGTTGCAGCTCTTAAATTAGGTCTTTGACCTGTTTTTTGTCCATTGTGTGTATGATGCAAGGCACGGTACAATTCCATTCCTTTTCACGTGGCTATCCATTTGTCCCAGCACCGTTTGTTGAAGATAATCCTTTTCCCCTTGTTGAATTATCTTGGCATCCTCGTCCAAAATCAACCGACCACAATGTACGTTTATTATTTGACAATCAAATTCTGTCCCACTGATTTCCATCTATCTTTATGCAAGTACCACACAGTTTTGATTATTGTAGTTTTACAGTGAGTTTTGAAATTTGAAAGTGTAAACCCTGTAACTTTGTTTTCTCACCCCCACCCCAAGTTATTTTGGCTCTTCTGAGTCCCCTGAATTAATATATGAATTTTAGAGTCAGCTTATCAATTTCTCCAAAAAGCCAGCTGGAATTTTGATAAGGGTTGCATTGATTAGTTTAGGAGTACTGATATCTTAACTATACTAAGCCTTCCAATACATGAACATGGACTATTTTTTCACTTATTTAAGTCATCTTTAATTTCTTTCAGTGACATTTTATAGTTTTTAGTGCTACATTTATTTCCAAGTATTTTATTCTTCGCAATTTCATTTCCAGATGGTTCATTCCTGGCATAAAGGAAAACGACTGATTTTTGTATATGGTCCTTATATCCTGAGACCTTGCTGGATTTGTTTCTTAGCTCTGATAGGTTTCGTGTTTGTGTGTGTGTGTGTGTATTAGGATATTTGTTTACCTGAGATCATGTTATTTACAACTAGAGATAGATTTTCTTCCTCTTTTCCAATCTGAATGCCTTTCATTTGTTTTAGTTGTGTCCGACTGTCCGCACTTGAACCTCCAGTGTAATAGAAGTGGCACAAGTGCACATCCTTGTCTTGTTCCTGATCTTTTGGGGGAAGCTTTCAGTCTTTCACCACTGAGTACAATGTTACCAGTGGGTTTTCATCGAGGCCCTCCATAAGTTGAAAAATTTCCTTTCTATTCCTAGTTTGTTGAAGGTGTTAATAATGAAAGGGTAACCGATTTTGTCAAATGCTTTTCTGCATCTATTGAGATGATCATGTAGTTTCTTTATATATTTAGAGTTACTGCCTTAGTGGTTGGTATAGGGATTATGATTAACATCTTAAACATAACAAATACTCCAGATTAATATCAACTTTCAGTTCAATTTCGATCGTATGAGGGTTAATTTTATGTATCAACTTGACGGGGTCACGTGGTACCCAGAAATTTGGTCAAACATTATTCTGGCTGGGTATCTCTTGAGGGTGTTTTTAAGGTGACATTAACATTTAAATTGGTGGACTGAATAAAGCAGATTGCCCTTCCAGATGTAGGTGGGCCCCATTTAATCAGTTGAAGACCTAAATTGAACAAAGGAAATGACTCTCTGTTGGATAACAGAATTCTTCTTGCCATTTGGTTTCTGTTTTGTATCAAATTTGAGAAGTTTTTGGCCATAATTTCTACAAATATTCCTGTTAGAGCCTATTCCTCAGGTTAGAATGGGTCTTTTCACATGGGTCTCAGTGGTATTGTGTGTGTGTGTGTGTGTGTGTGTGTGTGTGTAAATTTGACCTCAAAGGCAAGTTAAACAAAAACAAAAATTAACAAATGGGACTACATGAAGTTTTGCACAGCAAAGGAAACCACCAACAAAACAAAAAGGCAACCCACTGAATGGGAGAAGGTATTTGCAAAGGATATTTCCAATAAGGGGGTTAATAACCAAAATATATAAAGAACTCATACAATTCAACAACAAAAAAACCAAGCAAACTGATTTAAAAACTGTCAGAGGATCCTAATAAATATTTTTAAGGAAAACTTACAGATAGTCAACAGGCACAGGAAAAGATGGTTAAGCTCACTAATTATTAGGGAAATGCAAATCAAGACCACAATGAGCTATCAACAACCCCTGTCAAAATGGCTATTATTAAAAAAAAATAAGAAATAACAAGTGTTAGAGAGGATGCGGAGAAAAGAGAACCCTCATACACAGGTGGTGGGATGGTAAATTGACACAGCCACTATGAAAAACGGTATGGAGTGTCCTCAGAATGTTCAGAGCTAGTATATAATCCAGTAATCCCTCCTCTGGGTATTTATCCAAAGAATATGGTAACACTAATTTGAAAAGCTATATGTGTCCCTATGTTCTTTGAAGCATTATTTACAATAGCCAAAATATGTAAACAACCTAAGTGTCCATCAATGGAAGAATGAATAAAGAAGGTGAGGAATACCACTCAGCCATAAAACGATGAAATATTGCCATTGGCAACAACATAGACGGATCTTGAGGGTCTTACAATGAGAGGGCTAAGTCACATGGAAAAGGACAAAAAACATGATTTCACTCATGGAAGATAAAAAAAAGTAACAAATGAACAAAAAAAAAAACAAAATTAACTCTTAGATACAGGCCCCGGGGAACTCTGTGGCCAGGCACGGGGTTCAGTGAACAAAGGTCAGAGAGAGAAGAGCTGAAAACGGAAATCGGAGAATGCTGAGGATGGACATGGCTCACTCCCAGTTTTGCTGGGCCAGTCCTACCTTACAAAGTCTCCCAGGCCTAGGATTTCCCTGGAGAACCCTGGGCTGTCGACGAGCGCATCTTGACACATCTTGGCGTTTTTTCAAGAAGAAAGAACAAGTTCTTGCAACTGGCATTGAGTTGATCCCAAGGCGTACGTTCTATCCCCTCTATGCCCAGTCAGTTGCAACAGGCCCTGTCTCCTTTCGGTGAAGGATGAGCTCTCTTAGTAGATTTAACACCATGGAAACAGGAAGTTACACAACCTGCGTCAGATAGTCCCGTAGTAAATGTTCATTGAATTAGGAGATGACAGCCTTCTCACTTAGCAACTAGTACAAGCTGAAGGTCCATCTAGGTGAAGGAGGAAAGGAAGAAGAGAAAGCCATCTGCCGCCAAAGACACTTCTTTCTCTCTCCATCCCCCAGTTTCTGCATTTTAGCCACGTTACCACTGCACCTCTGTAACCTGCCCTAGATTCTTTGCACTTGCATAGGAAGATGGTAATTTCTCAAATCAGGAATTCAGGAACATCGTAGTGCAGAAATAAGGTAGGTTGAAAATTTATACCAAGCTATTGAGTACACATTATTAGCCCAGGCATAACTTTTTTCCCCCTCCTGGAACACTGGGGGATGATTTTCAGCAGCAGCAGGCCTGCTTCCCTGTGCCCACGTGCGCACTCAACACACCCTCCCGCTCCCGCTCCACCTTCCGGTTGGCGTCATCTGAGACTGACGCCAACAAGCTTCCTGGGCTCGCTTTAATTTATCTCTGCTGAGCTCCTGCACCGGGGTCACAGGGAGGTCGGAGCAGATGTCTTCTCACTGCTCCTGCTTAATATTCACTTTGTTTTTCCCTGGGGGTTACCAGGGTAGGAGAAAAACCTGGAGGAAACAACAAGATACAAAGGGGGCTTGGAAGCTGCAGTGCTTTCTCTGGAAAGGGGCAAATGTGATTAGTGAGGCCCAGTTCCCTTTCGTTCTGTCACACAGGCAGGAACCTCAACCTCACTGTAAGGTAGGAATTTTCTTGTTTATTCTCATATCCTTGGAGCTTTGCACAGGGCCTGGCACACAGAAAATAAACAAGCTGTTTTGCTAGAGGGCAATGCTGAGAGTGTGGAGACCTGGTAATTGCCTGGGCAGAGGGACGTGGACAGTCAGTCCTGTGCCTTGACCCAGAATGTCCCAGGACAGAAGGACCATAACGGCTGGCAGTAAGCGGTCACCCCCCCACCACAGTCAGTAATCTCCTTTCTGGGCTCCACATTCTAAGGTTCTTCAAATATTTGTCATCAGACAAGTTAAAATGGAGGGGATATAATGCAGTGAGAAAGGAGCATGGGCTTTTGAAATCATTTGTTCATTCAACAATAACTCAACAAAAATACCTGCCATGTGGACTTTATATTCTGGTTGTTGGAGTCAAGCCATAAACAGTAAAAAGTTATATTGTATCTTTGGAAGTAGGTGCTATAGAATATGGTAGAGGAAGGTAAGAGGAATGAGGGTTATAAGTAATAATTTTCAAAATGATGTCTTTGAGGAGATGGAGAAACCGGGGGGAGAACAGCCAAGGTGAAGTTCAAAGGTGGAAGCTGCCTGTTTGGACTCAAGAAAAGCAAGGTCTGGGTGGGCAGGTGAACTGAGCAGGGGAGACTGAGACTGCAGCAGCTGAGGCCAGAGAGATAATGGGGGCAGCCAGCCTGCAGGGCCTACATGGAGGGCTGGCAGAGCTAGCCAACGAAAACAGGAATTCCCAGTTAAATGTGAATTTCAGATGAGCACTTTAAAAGTATAACTACGTCCCAAATGCCGCATCAGACATACTAAGAAAACTAGTTGCCTTTTATCTGAGATGCAAACTTAACTGGGCATCTTGCGTTTTACCTGGTAGCACCACCTGAGTGAAACCGGGAGCCCTCGGAGGGTCTTGAGCAGAGCGGGTATTCCATCTGAAGTGTGGATTGACAGGCTCCCTCTGGGCATTTTGTGGGAAAGAGTAAAAGAGCAATGCAGGAAGCAGGGAAACCGGAAGAGGGTGTTGAAGTAACCCAGGCTAAATACCGTGATTCAGACCACGTGGCAGGACCACGTGGTAGCAAGCGGGCAGGTCCCAGATCCACTGGGAAGGCTGTCCTTCACACAGCTAGGCTCTCTTGGCTGATGGGGCGCAGGGCAGAACATGAGTCAGTGATAACTTTGGGGATCCTGGTTGTGTAGTTAGATGGTGTCATAATCAATGGGGTGACTGAAGACTCTGGAGGTGGTGTCTGTTTGGGGTGCAGATGGGATGAGAATAACGAGTTCCATTTTGGACCTGCTCAGTTTGAAATGGCATTCGGACATCTGAGTGAAGAGGGCAAAGAGGCATTTAAGTGTGGAGTTCAGGAGCTGGAGATAGAAACGTGGACATCTTCAGTATAGAGATGGCAGCTGAAGCCATGAGACTGGAGAAGGTCGGTCAGGAGAACAGTAATAGGGATGCTGTGAGAGTTAAATAAAATATGGAAAGGGTATGCATGCTATGTAATAAATACTTAGTAAGCTGATTCTATTAACAATATTGCCACACCATATGAATTTATCACAGTGTAGGCATAATACTTAACCTTGCTGTGCCTCGATTTCCTTAGCTGTAAAATGGGAGTAATGCTAGTACCTACCCCACGGTGTTGTTGTAAAGATTAAATGAGATAATCCTCTTGAAGCACAAGGAACAAGCCACATAGGGCACATTATTTGAACTCAGTGAAGCTTGGAAATGCTGGTCAATCTCTTTTGCAAATGCAGTGCCGCCCAAAAGTGGACAGGGTGTCAAACTTACAAAACAACTTCCTGTCTTACTTTCCTCGTGGTAATGTGACATAAACTCATCAGCTGTTGAGGGCAGTGTGTCTGCTGCCCTGCCATGCGTGAAAACCCTGCACAAGTGATGCTTATTGTAACTGACTAGAGATCTCGTTGGGATCTAAGCCCACTCTCCCAACCACAGAAGTTGCTTGTCTTCGCTGGGAAGTGAAGATGGAATGCCTTCTCT
The DNA here is from genome assembly GCA_007922815.1 of Macrotus californicus. NCBI lineage: Eukaryota > Metazoa > Chordata > Mammalia > Chiroptera > Phyllostomidae > Macrotus > Macrotus californicus. The sequence continues at coordinate 22,148 of VMDR010001477.1, read as the reverse complement.
GCTCACTGCGGTTGGAGGTTGTTTTCCATCTCCCCAGAGAACCGGAGAGCTCACAGCTTTAGGAACCCAGGATGCAGAACTCCTGCGGACACTCTTCATCGTTTGAGAATCTGAGGAAGCTAAGGAACTTCCTCCAGAAAACATACCACCACACGGAGTTTAACGCCCTGGGAAAAGAAGATCCTTCTAAAGACTCAGAATGTGTGTACATTGTAAGAACTTTGGATTTGTACACAACAGAAATTTATAAAGGAGGTAAAAACATAGCTCCTTGGAAAGTCCAAAAGGCAGAGGGAAATGTGGCTTTTTCCTCCAAACATCTTCAGTGGAGCCAGACAGTGTTAGAGCGTTGTAGCTTCCGCCTGTGATTGGGGGTTTGTGGGTGTTTCCCCACCGCCTTTGACACAGACAGGCACCCAGTCTGTACTATACAGACAGAGCCCAAGTTCTGTAAAGACCCAAAGCTCTGTGGCGGCTTCCGGTGGGGTCAAATCAGGAGAAACATTCAATACTCGTCCTACGAGAATTGCTCTAAGATTTTTTACTTCCCCGAAAATCCACTTATGTCATGGTACTTGTTTTTCCAAGTAAAGGGAGGTTGGATGAAGTGAGTTCCAAGCTCCATTTTCAGCTCTGAAAGTACAGGGCCACGAAACCACATATTTCAAGGAAAGGAAGGAATCTTAGCCCAGGGCTTGGCCCCAGAACTCCGGTCCTGGAGCGCCACCTAGCAGGGAGGAGGGAGCAACACCCAATCGCCAAAGAGAAAGGACTTTTCATTGGACTTTTAGAACACACAAAAACAAACAAACAAAAACACCAGCTTTGGTGAAATATTTCCTTCACCAAATCTATTCTCAGGAGTAATTCAGGTAGAGAAACCCTGGGTTTGTAATCCCCAAGTTAAAACGCTCACGAGGTTTCCGCACACTGCTTCCGCTCGCGCATCTGTTTTAGATGCCGCTCCCGAAAAGCTCAGGTCTCGGGTGTCGCAGGGAAGCCTGGGCAGCGACGCCAGCGAACCCTCAGCTGCCGCCCCTTTTGGGCATCGACCCCTCTGACAGGTCTACGGACTCCCTCCCAAGGCTGCTGGAAATTCAATTTTGTTAAGGTTTTGCATCAAGATTCCAAATGTACCCATGCCAAATCAGGAGACACTGATTACTGTTGGGGTTAAAATAAACAGCCAAAGAAGCGAGTGACTGGTGGGCATGTTGTTATCATAATATTCGGTCATTGCTGGGGGGGCGGGAGGAGTGGTGGAGCCAGGGGCGGGGGGCCATGATTCAAGCATACGATACCATCCAGTCAAAAAAACTGAGCCTCAAACTGAGAGGCCACTGGAACAGTTCACGTCCAAAACACTAATATACTAACCCTAAAGAGCACTTTTTAATGAATGTCTTCTGTTTGTCCCCAAGTAACTGGGTTCTCTGGTGCTGAAAGGATTTCTCTGGAAAATAAACCTGTGTGCCTCTGCGAATAAAGAATGATAAACAAAAAGGAGCAAATTTGGTAAATCAAACTTTTCTAAAAGGAGGCTAAGAGGCTGACTGCTGAGAACTTGTAAATGTCAAATGCTTTCTTCTCCGTCTTCTTTTTTTTTTTTTTCCGGCACTTTCTTTTACAAACCAAACCAGAAAAATAACCAAATATGGTTTGTGCAGAAAAATGACCCAGGCAAAGTATTTCCAGTCTTTCTACTCAGTTCTTACTCGGAGGACACATTCTTTATTTAGTTAATGCTAAGTTTAAATGGGATGCTTGCTCACGTTTGACTAGACTCTTCCCAATAAAGCCTTCTGTTTTAGAGAACAGCGCCCCCATAGCACATAACATTCAGAACAGAGCATTATAGAACAGAGATCAAGATTTCAATGGACCTTATTTGTATCTTACTCTTTGCCCTGTTTACTCACGCATTCACCCAATAAAACTCACTGAAATTCTACTATGTGCCGAAAAAGATCTGAAGGTAGCTTGGCCTAAGGTGGTGGCAGCTTATCTACAGAAAAATAGGTGGACTAATGAGCTACTTAGGAAGCAGAATCTGACCGGCCTTGGATGTGGGGAGCAGTCAAGGATGACTCTGCTCCTAGGTTTCTATCTGAGGCTACCTGTGGGCGGTGGCCGAGAGCACAGCAGGTCAAGGTGGGGCAGGGGAGGAGGGAGATTTTTCTGTCTTTTCTTGTTCAAGAAAGTGTTGGGTGGATTTCAAGAGTCATGGACTCCTAAAACTAGGGAACAGTTTGTATGAATGTGTGCTTGCTGGGGAGACAGTCCTCACTGTTTGACATTTATTTAAAATAAAGTTCATGTCCCCACAAAAGGTTAGGGATCATTTGTCCATATAGAACTTGGAAGTCCTTAACCATTACATTCATGTCAAACAGATGGTTCTTCCACATTGCTCAAGCACATGGTCTTTAACACGGCTGTCTCCAGAGTATCCCATATGTTTATGATCTGCTCCAAGGTCAAGGTAATACCAGAGGGCGTGAATTTCCTTCAACTTAGTGGAGGGACTTGACAAAAACTCCACAGAACCCTAGGCTGGACACCATAAATTGATTTCCACCAAATGTGGAATGACTAGGTCAATCTGAAAAGGTCCTAAGCAAAGCCAGTACAGAACGCAGGCTTACTGATAAACACGTGACGTTTGCTACAACCGATTTTGCTTTTACTGTAAACTCACCATTTTTCTCTTAAATCAAGATTTTGAGGTAACTTTGCTGAGCCTCATGAATCCTGGTCAAGTCAACTGTAGGACCAATTCCAAGTAGAAACTAGATTAAAAACCCAAAAGTTCTGGTGGACTTATGTTTCTGAATCTAAAAAGTTTAGCAAATATAAATCTGCATCAATTGTAGGAGTTGTTGTTGAAAAACCCATTCTGTCTACTTGATCCAGTGCCTAAAACGGGAGACGTAAAAAGGATGCTATCGCTTAATTATAACCAAATGCCCCCCCCCGGCATCAATGTGCTTAACTGCCCTACTGCAGATCAGTGCAGGAACATTGTTACTTTTAAAATTCAGAAAAGAAAGGATAAGCCTTTGGCTCTGGCCCATATCACGTATATTTGCTTAAGTTTCATCCTCCTAAGCAAAGTGGAAACGGGCCTCCATTCAGAGGGAGATGTCATGAGCAGGGAATAAGGAACATCCCGGGGGGGGGGGGCGGGGATATGCTTTGCCTGAGAGCGTCCTAAATGGTACACAGTCTTATTTAACAGACAGGTACTTTCACATGTACAGGAACAAGTTTTCCCTCAGAACACGAGTACCAACACTGCGCTTGCGGGGTGCTTTGTCCTTTGTCATTTCTTTGCAAGAAATGAACTGAGCTGCCTTTGGTTTAGAGTCCAGTGGAATGACAGGTTAAGGACAAGTGTGTACCAAACATCACCCAAGAGGAGTCTGAGAGCCACCCGGAGATAACGGGCTGTGGGCAGAGCAACGATCGCAGCCAAGGCTCCGAATGTGGCTTCAGAAGTCAAGTCAGCGCAGCCACCAGAAGTGACCAGCACGGTATTTGGTGTTGGGGCGGACTGGACAGAGAGCGTAAGAAACTGGAAGATGGCTGATAAAGGTTCCACATGTTTTCTATAAACACGAGAAAGAAAACAAGTCTTTGAAATGTGCCGTTCCAGTGAGAATTAATCTCCAATTTCTTAGGAGGAAAGTATTTCTCTACAATACAACAAAGGTTTACAAAGGCCAGAGTACTCTGAGAATATAGAAGTCATGGCAAAAATGAAGACAAATACTTTAGTCAAGAGGAATATCAAATCTCTGTTTTTACAACCACACAAGGAAAACTCTAGTTCTTTTTTTACTCCTAGTCACATACTTAAGTGAAATTTTCATTCCTGCAGAATCCTCACAACAAAAACTAATTATGAAAGAAAACCCAGGCATTTTTGACAAAACAAATTCCAACTTCATAAATGTTTACATAAAGTAAGCAAAATGCTGTTGCAAACTCCAAACACAAGGCTAATCACAATTCCTCGGGCCCAGTCACCACCCGTTCGTTCTGCAACAAAAGTACAGAGTAGCAATCCACAAATTTGGTTTCCTTATCAAATTATTTATCTAAATTGCATCAAGAATTGTCAAGTAAACACTGTTTCTCATAATCATGTTCCATAAATTAAAAAAAAAACCCTTTTAATCCTCACCTGAGGATATTTTTTTCATTGCTTTTTTTTTTAGAGAGAGAGGAAGGGAGAGAGAGAAACATGGATTCGAGAGAGAAGCATCAACTGGTTGCTTCCCATACATGCCCGGACTAGGGATCAAACCCGCAACCTTGCAGCTAGGAGACGACACTCCAACAACTGAGCCACACCGGCCAGCGCTAAAAAAGAAACATAAAAAAAAAAATTTAACAGAAATATAAAAATTTAAAATAAAACAGAGAGCTAAAAGCATTTCCTGAAAACTATGTTTATAACCCACTAACCATATGAGACACAGGATCTGAATGGGCTACAGGAAATGAAATCTTTTAAATGTCTAAGTAATGGCTCTCACAGATTATGAATACTGCAGTCCGTGGCACTGTCTCTATAAATGAGATGAATTTAAGTCTGAAAAGACATCAGAAGTTTGTCGGAAAAGCCTTGCCACGGAGTATGAATGTTAACAGGAAGCCTCAGAAAGATGGCTCTGTAAGATGTTGGTTTTTCGTCCCTTACAATGCCCCCTTTCAGGTTCTCCAGTGGAACTGGCCCACTGCTGTTTAAACTACCCACGTGCAAGAATATGAGCTCTTAGTGAATCAATCCCCCCTCCAAAACCAGGGGTTTGCTCTGCTAACAGAACCTTTTTTCTTCTGGACGTACCTACCTACCACACGCTATGTCTTCTGGCGTCAAACCCTTTCAACTTCCCAAGAGAGAGCTGCAGTATTTCCCTGCGGAAAGGGCACGGAGCTCGAAGTCAGCAGACGGGGGGAATTTAAGCTGTGTGATCGGAAGCAAGTCGGTTTTCTAGGCTTCACATTTCCTCAGCTAAGGTCCCTTCTGGATCAAATGTCTGTGACTGCAAGTCTCTAGGTTAGACACAGTCTGACTGAAGCAGAAGCCTCTTTAATCCCCAGGCTTGAGATGCACAATGGGCACCTCAAATGTGTGGGAGTTGGGGAAGGCGCATGGCTGGCTGTGGCTGGAACAGCCCCTCTTTGGATAGCCCATGGTGTTTTTAGAAGGAAGAGGGGTATTGGCTACAAGCCACTCCCTCTCCCATCCCTAAAGAACAAATACCATATGATCTCACCTATAAGTGGAACCTAATCAACAAAACAAGCAAGCAAGCAAAATATAACCAGAAACACTGAAATTAAGAACAATGTGACAGAAACCAGAGAGGAGGTGGGAGGTGACAATGGGGGAAGCGGGAAAGGATTTTCAGGAACAACTATAAAGGACTTATGGACAAAGCCAAGGGGGGTGGAATTAGGGGAAGGAGGTGGGGATGGCTGGAGTGGGGGGAAGTGGTGGGGGGTAAATGCAGACAACTGTACTTGAACACCAATAACACAATTTTTTTTAAAAAAGAGCTTATAACCAGGAACTTCCAGTATGTTCTCAGCCCCATTCCCTCTCCCACACCTTAGGCTCCTGCTTCCCAGTCAACACTTCTTGGGGACCTCAGTTACTTCCAGTAGATCCTTAACACCAAATGTGTGGGAAGGGGGCGCTGTTCTCAGTACAGCAGATGTCAACCCATCTTTTAAGAATAAAGTATAATTTAACTCTAAACCACAGGTCATCTTACCTATCTTTTGAACATTTCTTATTGCCGTTCCAGCCCATATACAAAGACCTAATCACTCATTTTCAAATAATCTATTAAATTCGTTCGATGCTGTAACTACCAAACAAAGCCCGCCTTTTGGGAGAAGGTAAGTAAACAGATGGGCAGATGGGCTCTCCTGGTCCAAGCCAGGTGGTCAAATACACGTCTCTCAAAGGTCCACTCTTCACTCTAACTCAAACAGGAAGTTGACTATTAATTACTAAGTAGTGCGTTAACAGACACTTAGTGTGAGGTGGCTCTGTGTAAGTGAGGCTTCTCTATCCAGCCTTTGCAAAGGGTTAGGACCCTGACAGAGCCTCACCCAGGGATCCCATAATCCCGTCTCACTGGCAAAGTGGAAACTCCATCACCATCACAGGACCTGGCACCGGCAGAGTTTCCATGGGTAGCTGAGTGCTATTTCAGGGCGGGTCACAATTTGACCCTGCTAAATATGTAAAACTACTTCTACCAGGTTCATCTTGCCCCAACCCAGTGACTGCCCACTGGGAGGAGGCACGTGTGTTACTCAAACTTGGGTTCTTCTTTAAAGGAAGAACTCTAAGATGCATCATTCCAAAATAAATTTTCTTCTTTAGAAACAAATTGTGAATAATTACCTAACCCTGTACGAAAGACAGAGCTTTCCCAGTCCGTATCACAGTGTCACATGTGCTATTTAACTGTCATAACTGACCGTTTATTGACCCTCCATGTAACTCTTCACATGTCCTCTCCGATAAAAATGTCTGATATAAAACCACCAAAAAATCCAAATGAGAACCTGTTCCTTCTTTTGGGTCAAATATCAGTGATGTTTCCGGATTACTTTTTTGGGGGGTCAATTGGTAGATCATCATTCTTAGAGATAATTGGAATTAAAAGTGAATCTAGATTTTTAAATTTTATCGCACTACATGTTTTCTCTAAGGTTTTTAAACCGAAGAGGCGAGATTCCTTGTGCTGGAAAGAGAGAAAGAACTCGGGGCAGCTCCCCCGTTCAGTGCCAAGGCCGCAGGGGAGGGACTAGAAAGGCGAGGACCTCGTCACACGTGGCAGCCAGAAATTCATACTTCTTTCTCTGCCTTGACGTCTAAGAAGTGCTTCTGTGTTGGGTTTTTAAATTTGGGGGGTAAGTCTGGTATTTTTACCACAAATAAATTAGTATCACGTTCGTTAATTTCACCTTTCAGGTTTTTCTTCTCTCTTGATGGTTTACGCTATGAGCTGAACAGAATGTCATAAAGATGTCACACAACGGGACTTCAGAGAACACGACACCATATAAATGCGGATATGCCGCTGCTGAGCTGCGGCTACATGCAGGCTCCTGGGAACTGTGAGGCCTGCAGGGATGGCTCGGCTGGGTTTCAACAATCCGTCTCTATTTTTGTTACTAGTCTCCCAGGAACTGCCTAATACTGAGAGACAGCGTGATTATTTTTAATGTAAAACTATGTATATGCCCAAAGCTTCAGGTGTGGATCTCCTTGCTGATCCCGGAACTTCAAAGAAATAATCATGGTAAGAATTCAAGCCCCGAATTCTCTCTCTGAGCTAGAAGATTTCAAATAGAAAAAGCAGCTTTAAAATTCAGACATCCTTTTTCTGGAAAGAGGGATGTGAGGTCATTTTTATCTTACTCAATATGGATCACAAAACATTCATTTTTCAGTTTTCATTGATCAGTCATGATAGGCACAAGAAAAACATTTATAGCAACATAAAAAAGTAAAAATAAAATAAAAGCTCCGTTAACTACATTAAAGAAAGTGAACAAAACTATACAGATTAAGAAACATTGTCAATAAAAATTTTTAAATGAACGACAAAAACCAACACTTACACAACAAATGGGACTTCTAACACAACAAAGGTAACACACAGTCACACGGAGAGACAGAGGCCCCCACTGCCAAAGCACTGTTTTCTCTCAGAAAGTCCCCCTCATCTGGGCCTGGGAAAGCCGGAGCCCGAAGCAATGGGTTCCCTGCGTCTCCCCGCTCAGGCCTCCATCCTTTTCACACTGGGGTACCAGTGTAGGAAGCTCCTGGATGTGGCTAAGCGGGCAGCAGCGCCTAAGGCAGCAGTGGTCGTGCTTCGAGGAATGTAGAATTTCTGAGAAATCTGGTGCTCAGGACACAAAATCAAAGAGAGCTGGTCCATGGCCCCATGGCTCTTGTCTGTGAACACCGTGAGAGCGTGGCTACTAGAAAAGTCTTCGTTCTTCAGGCTCTCGGGAGAGCTTTCCACTGAAAAGGAGAGAAAGCACAAGTCCTTTCAGGGGTTCTCACGCTCACCGCCTCTCTCTCCTGTTCTAGGTCTCTATAACATGGGTCCCAACCTTCTTCTGTTCGGTGGTGACAGTTACCAATGGCAAATCAGAGGATGAGACCCAGAAACCCATCAACAAATGGAGGGGAAATGAGGGTGGGGAATTGTGCCCTAAAGTACAATAAATCCACGTCTGGTTGAGGGCAAAGGAGTCAGGGAAAAATGCCCTCTGAACAAGGGAGGGAAGCTTCCTTTCTGGGACCCCATAAAACGGATGGGACGTAATTGCAGTTGCAGGGAAGAGTCCTTCAGCGCCCCCGTTTCCTTCCCTGGGCGTTCTCTATTGCCAAAGGGGCCCCAATTCCAAGTCCGTGCCAGTGTGAAAGCAAAACTGACCGAGACTGGGGTTGCTACGGACTGCTAAAACACCAGTTATCGGCCATAACACCAATTCTTCAGGAATCAGTTCCCGCCAAGAAGAACCTTTAGGGTGAAGGGATTAAGCAGCACAGACTGGTAGTTGCAAAACAGCCAGGGGGATGTGGGTTGCAGCAGGGGCAACCAGTCCGTAACGCCGAGATAACAGGGGTGGGGCCAGGGGGTGCTTGGGGCTGCCGGGGGACCACTCTGTATAGCACGTGGTTTTCCCAAGACTTCGCTGCACGTCTGAAACTGGCGTGGAATGGTATTGAATGTAAACTTCGGTAGCAACATAATATAAAATAAGTAAGTAAAAAAGAAGTTAAAAAAGAATCTTTTAAATGAAAGAAATGGCTGGGAACTCATATGTCTCAGAGTTCCAAAGAGCCAAAGAAGGGAGCGTTTGGTGCTCCCACATGTGCGTTCTAGACCGTTCTGCTAAAAGCAGCTGGGCTCTGAGGTGTTTATTACCTGCCCACAACGTGAGAGTGAGCTTTTGCTGGCACACTGCTTCCACTAAGGAAGACCTGCTCTAGGAAAAAAACCCAGGCGAGCTGAGCCACGTGCTCGCGTGCTGGCCGCTGCCGCAAACGCTCCACAGACTGGCGGGAGTGTGCCGACTACGTTTTGAAAAGCACTGCTCTATACCTTAACAACAGAGTTTTTAAAAATTCAGAGGAAAAAGCAGGCACAACCCAGTATTTTATTCACCTCTGCATCTTTAGCAACAGCTACAGTAGCGTGTGGTATATGTTCCATACATTTGTGATGAGTTATGTTCAAGGAGGATATGACAGGTTATTCTGAAAAGCGAAACTCCAATCGTAGAACTAATTCATGCCTACTAGAGAGGAAAAGATATGCTGTGTTCTGAGGCAATAATGCGGTTTTACTTCAGTGAGCTCAGGTGTGAAAAGGCCTAAAAGTACGAAAGCAGGGCCATCACATGACCTGGAAATTCAGAAGAGCAGCGACACCTCTGCTGTCAGACCTGATGCTGACCTAACAAGGACTGCAAAACACTGTCTCCTGCTTTGCAGGACAGGAAACCCAGACAACCTATGTGAAACGACAGCTGTCAAACCTGAACAGCAAGTGGGCGGGACAGAGACCGCGGAGAGGAGGGACAGCACGAAGAGAGCCCAGCCAGAGCCCAGCCGGCAGCTTAGCTCCCTGGAGGCCATGCCAGGCTGCAGTATCAGATTACACACTGTTCTGAAGCAAGCACGTAACTTTTGGAAAGATAGACTGTATTCTAGGCTACTTAGTAAGTGTCCTAACTTAAAAGTATTCAAAGTATGTTTCCTAATCACAAAATTAGATTAGAAACCAATGACACAAAGACATTTGGAAAATCTCCAAATATTTGGAAATTACACAAACACTTCTGGAAGAAAAAAAATTCTCAAGGGTAATTAGATTATATTTTGAAATTAATGAAAACAAAAATACAACACACCAAAATTCATGGGATATAGCTAAAGCAGGGCTCATAGGGAAATTTATAACATTAAATATTTTAATGTTTAAAATTAAATATAGGATTAAATATTCTAATATCAGAAGTCTGATATTAAATTTATATTAGGAAAAAGGCTATGAAATAAATGAACTTTAACTTGGACAACTAAAAACAGAAGAGAATATTACCACCAAAGCAAGCAGAAGAAATATTTGGTAAAAAAAAACAAACAAGAGCAGAAATCAATGAAACAGAGAACAGAAAAACAACAGAGGAAGATCAATGGAATCAAAAACTAGTTTCTTTGATAACAGTCTAGGCAGATTGATTAGGGGAAAAAAGATGTCACAAATTACCAACATCAGAAATGAGAGGGTAGGTATCACTACAGATATTTAAATGGTATAGGAATATTATGAATACTTTATGCCAATAAAGTTTATAGTTTAGATGAAATAGGTAAAATCTGTGAAATTGAAACTACAGAAGCTCATTGAAGAAGAAATAAACCTAAATAGCTTTATATCTATTAAAGATATTGAATATATAGTTTAAAACCCTACAGAAAAAAAACTCTAGTCCCAGAGGGCTTCACTGTTGAAATCTACCAAATGTTTAAGAAAGGAATTTATCAATTCCACACAGATTCTTACAGAAAAGAGAGGAGGAAGGAAGACATCCCAGCTCATCTGATCAGGGCAGCATTCCCTGGACACCAAAACCAGCTAACGACAAAAAAAGAACACTAGAAACCAGCAGCCCTCATGAACACAGACAAACATTCTTCACAAGATTTTAACAAAAGAGCCCGTGAACCCTACACCATGATGAAGAGGCCATTATCCCGAGAATGCAAGGTTGGTTTAACATTAGAAACTCAATGTAATTCACCCTGTTAAGAGACTTTTTTAAAAAAGGGTACTCTCAATAGAGGCAGAAAAAGCATTTCTTTAAAGATGTTATTTATTTATTCTTAGAGAGAGGGGAATGGAGGGAGAAAGAGAGGGAAACATTGATGTGGGAGAGATACATCAATCGGTTGCCCCTCATATGTTCCCAACTGGGGACCTGGCCCACAACCCAGGCATGTGTCCTGACTGGGAATCGAACCGGTGACCTTTTCATTCACAGGCTGGCACTCAATCCACTGAGCCACACAAAAAAACACACACACAAAACATTTGATAAAATTCAATATCCTTTCATTATAAAAACTATCAGAAATCTCGGACTAAACTGGAATTCCTTCAACTTGACAAGGGTATCCACAAAAACCTAGAGCTAACATCATACTTTACTAGTGTAAGGCTATTTCGACACAGGACACAAAAAGCTCAAAATCCTAAAGAAAAAAAAATCAACAAATCCTACCTCATCAAAACGAAAGCATCTGCTCTCCCAAAGATGCTAATAAGGAAATCAAAAGTCAAGCCACGAACTGCGATAAAATATTTGCAATACTATATCTGTCAAAGGATTTTTGTCCATAATAATTTTTTACAAATCCATAAAAAGATGATCAATAAAAGCGAGCCAGTACTTGAACAAGCGATTCCCCAAAAGCAGAAACAGACAGCACATAAGCCCATGAAAAGATGGTCAACATCACTGACAAATAGGGAAATATGAATTAAAACCACAGTAAGATGCCACTAGACACCCACCAGAAATTTTAAAAAGATCGTCAACACCATGTGTTGGCAGGGGTGTGGAGCGATCTCAACTTTCGTAGGTGGCAGGTATAAATACAAAATGGTACAGCCACTTTGGAAAACATTTTGGCAGCTCTTAAAATGTTAAACATGTAGTGACCCCACGGCCCAGCAACTCCACTCCTAAATGTATATTGAAAAGAAATAAAAAACATTATGTCTACTCAAAGAGCTGTATGTGAATGTTCACAGCAGCTTTCTCCATAATGGCAGAAATCGTGAAATGACCGGGTGGCCATCATCTGGGAAACGGACCACTGCGGTGCATCCGTACAACTGGGTACCACTCGGGGACAGACAGAAACACACTTTTGGTACTGGCAACAACTTGAATGAATCTCTAAAATAATTTTGCTGAGTGGAAAATTCGCTTTCTTCTTCACACATAAAAACGACACACTATGTGACTCCCTGAGTATGGAAAGTGTAGAAAAGGCAAAGTACCATGTGCAAGCCAGCAGCGGGCAGAGGGACGACTGCACAGGAACACGACAACACTTCCAGACTTCCAGACTGATGAAAATGCCCCGAACCATGAGTGTGGGCATGGTCATGAGACCCGTGTACATTTGTCAACACTCACAGAATTGGACACTTAAAACCTGGCAAATTTTTCTGCACGTAAACCCGGTACCTCCCCAAAAGTGCAGGAAAAATAGAACAGTGGCAAAGGGAAAGGAACGACTGGCCACATGAGACAAATGCTGGAGCCGACATTTTTCAAACTGTGTTCTGAATAAGAGGAGGTTTGGGGCCATGCGGCGAGCCACTGGGTCTGTCAGTTTCATGAAAACCCACCTGAACCGGAGCGCCTTTGTGGGGGACCCGCCGCGCAGGGAGCCGCATCCAGGGCCGGGGCAGAGCGCGGGGCCGGCCCCGGCGGCGGCTGGGTGCTGGGAGGCTCGCCCTGGCTCCTGGGGGCCGGCTGCTGGGACTGGACGAGAGACACGTAGAACTCCTCCAGCTCGGGCAGCGTGGAAGAATCGGAAGAACCTTCCGAGTTTGGCTGCTGTAGAACGGGAAAAAGGGGGCAAAAGCATGAAAAGTAACTTACTATAATGGAAGAATGAAGTCTGTTTTCCCTTACTTATAAACAAAAGACAAATATTTCTATACCATAAATAAATAAACCTAATTTTTGAGGACTGAAATACTCTCTAGATAAACAAGTCCACTAACCTACTGACTATCAGTTCAATTCATAAAACACTTAGTGAACACACACTATAGGCAAACATGGTAGGAAGAGGGGCAGGAGACAGAGCCACACCCCCTGAGCTCCGTCAGGCTCCCGGCCAGATTACTTGCCTGTATTTCTTCATTTCAACATCAGAATGACCACTTTTTGTACTACAGCTTCTTTCCCTTAATACAATGCTTTTTACAGAGAGATGGAGCAAGGCATTCAAGGTCAATCAACAAATGACGAGGCAGAGATGTGAACTCCATCCAGCCTATGTTCTTGGCCCCCCAAGGAAGACGAGGATCCCGGTCCCCAAGGAGCTCACGGCCTCAGTTAGGGAAGCAGCCGACCTACCTGCTGCAGCTGACGGGGAGCCAGGCCTTCACTGCAACACAAGGGAGCCAGGGAAGGCTCCTCAGAGGTGACTCGAGGGAGCAATAAGGGACCATGGTGTGAGAGAAAAAGACCAACGTCCCTAACAGAGACTGAACTTGGGCTAAGTGCCTGGGGTGCCGGAGTGGACACACAGAAGGGCAGAAGTCTGGCAGTCAAATGTCATGATTCACACAAACCGCCCTGCGGTTTGCAGGATGCTCACGATACGGCTGAGAAGCAAGAAATGAATACCTTTTGTTCCAGGTTAGTGCGTCTGCACAGTCAACAGAAAACAAGAAAACAGGCCCAGGCGACAGGACAGACACAGAGCTTCAAACTTGGAGCTAAGTTATACAAAAACACCCGTTTATCCCCAACACAGATGCTGAATCAACCTTTTAATTTCAGGCTGGGGATTTCCTTCTGAAGAGATGGATGACTGTATGAGGTTCACTGAAGTTTTAAAACCAGACATACATTGCAGGTATATGCGTTCTATGAAATGGTAAGGGAGAGGTCATTAACCAGAATTTTACTCTCGGAAAAAATGAAAACACTTCCTCATGCAAACCTGTGAACATAACATTCATTTGGCATTTACCTTCTGAATCCTGGGTGTCCCGGGACTTTTTTCCTGAGCACCCAGTCCTTCCGCTTCTTGAACTTCCACTTGTATTCCATTCTCAAGGCCTAAAGGCTGGCATGAATCATCCCATATATCTTGTGAAGAAAAACACCAATCCTACAGAGGAAAAATCACAACACTAAACTGAGACACAGTGCCACATGGTCCACAGGCGAAAGCAAGGAGGCAATGCACGTTCAACCAGGAAAGGTGTTTACTGACTTTCTGTATCAGTGTGACTTTTCCTCCTTATGCTCCTGAGCCACACTCAGTGGCCCAAATTCCTGTGAACACAGCGGATCTCATACAAACAAACAGGACGTATGTGGAGTATTTTCTTCAATAGTGTTTTCATGGCTAGATGATTTTCATGCTCGTCTAGTATTTAAATGGCATAAATGATAAGGAGCACCTAAACTGCAGACATGTCTTTTTCATAACCAGTGGGATTATTTAAAAATCTTAAATTACTTAATTAAAATTTGCATATACTCGTGTCATTAGGACCAATATTAGCAAATGTCCTCACTGCAGAGATCCAGAAGTTACAAGACTAAAGCAACAAAAATACAACCAGGGAAAACAGTCTGTCTATTGATCCTGAGGCCCTGACCAGGTGCCAGTGATGAAACAAAACCGTAACGATTGAACGGGTCAGAGGCACAAAAGGTCCACGGTGTCTTCACCCCTGCTTCATCCTACCCCTTCCCGGCCACTACTGTCTTAGGAAGAAAACATGCATTTTTCTGAATTATCTTCTGATAAATGACACTGAATTCCAGAATATATAGCTTTCTTGAGGTGTGGACAATTACGTTTACACTTCTTTTTTGCAGCAGTGACTTGGGTTCTGTTTTCTCAGGATCTAACCTTCTCTGGTGTTTCTTTATGCGACTGGTATGGCTTCTTCCCACCGTGGCTGGAGGTAAATAAGTGGGGGGAAGCATCACCCCCTATTCCCATTTTAGCTTGCAAGGGCAGCCAGTTCTCATCCCAAACATCATCGCCTATGGTCACGGACTCCAGGCACGGCATTCCAGTGGGGATCTCGTCCTAGGAGGTATCAGAACACAAAGAAAAGCCTTCTAGTTCCTGTGTGAGCACATTTTAAAGTTTAGGGTTATCGTTTTCTCCTGACTCCAGGTAAAGATGGCAGTTTGAATACACAATTTCTTACTCCCCCTCTCCTGAAAGATCACGAAAATAAAATAAAAAGATTTAAGTTATAAACTCGTGGTCAAAGAGAACAGAAGAGAAGAAAACACCATCTGCATTCTGGACACAGGAAAGCAGAAGGGACGGCTGATTAAGCAGTCCTGAGAAAGTGGAATCCTAAGCTTGTGTGGGAAACACCGAGAACCCAAATGTATACCACTGATACCACGAAAGTGCAGAAATTGGTACACAAGGTTTTCAGAATGAGGGGTCATGTGGAAATGGAAACAAAAGCACTGATTAAAAGTCTGAGTAAGAAGCAATTAGATTCAAACAAAACTGAAACAGACTCATGGACACAGAGTGGTTGCCAGGGGGGTCGGGGGTTGGGGAACTGGGTGGAAAAGCTGACAGGATTGAGACGTACAGACTGGAAGTTACAGAACCGTCCTGGGGACAGGGATGTACAGCACAGCACAGGGGACAGAGTCAGTGTTGTTGTGATAACTACGTGTGGTGCCAGGTGGGGACTGGGAACATCCGGGGAAACAATGAAGTCCATGACTGTCTAATCACTGTGCTGGGCACCTGAAACCAAGAGAAAACAATACTGAAAGTAAACTGTAATTGAAAAATAAAAGTAACAAATGCCCAAAACAAAAGCAGCAGCAGTTACATCACCAGATTCCCCACCCCGCTGCCCCATCGCAAGGACCCAGGAAAGCCCTCCTCCTCCGGAAAGACCAGGGGGTCTTCTTGAGGGTAAAATTGAGGGGGAGCCCAAAGCGATCCATGTGTTAAAGCCGACAGGACAGTACACCAGAAGACAGTCACCTTTACTGCATGCTGAGTTAAAAAGACACATGAATACTAAGGAAATAAAAGTTGGGCAGGGAAGGAAAAGTTGCCGTAACATTCCAGCTGGCTGTGAACAGCACCTACGGAGTTGTGATAATGTCAGCACTGAAGGGCGAGCTAACGGAGAGTCTGAAAACCATACTGGTGACAGGGTGGGGGGAGGGGAGACAAAAAGGATGTTTGTGTGTGGGGGTGGGCAAGTCCATACACACACTGAAAACTGAAAAATCGAGAAGTAACAGCACAAGCATGTTGTTTAATGAAAGCAACGGAGGTCAATTCCAAAAGCAGAGATGGAAATGACTGTTCCCTGAGACAGGAAACGCAGGGGAAGCAGTTGCAGGGGACCCTAGGCTACATGCACGTAAACATTTAATTAAAATAAAAATACACCCTCCAAAAGGTGTCAACGTTTCCCCCATGGGTTTTCCTCATACTGTTTCTCAATACTAGTTTCTAATCACTGCCTGACTCTTGAAGACAGCCCAGAGCTATGGGACAGCTACGGATGCTCCAAAGCCAGAGGACGCCCTTTGTGTTTTGTGATCGAGGCTCTGTTGCCTCTGCTCTGGTCTTGGGGCTGCTGAGGGAAGACAGGTGCCTCACCTGCGGGCAGTGCTCTGACTGCACTGAAAGCAGCGGGGGTTACCAGGCTCTTCCCTCCCAGTCCCGTTCACATACAGACTATTTGGATCACGTTAATTACATTTTCAAAGAGCTGTCTTTCCTTCTCTTACCTCGGTCTCTTCCTTCAGCTCCTTTAGCTCTGGGATGGAGCATTTTGCATCTTCCTGATAGCTCTTATCTTGCGTTTTCAAAGAGCTGAACTCAGAATCCTTGAATGGCTTCTCTGACTCATATTTAAGGTCAATGACAGCCTTTTTATCATTAGTATCTTGCTAGTAGATATGAAAAATAAATTATTTTATTTTTATATTAATGCTGTTACCAAAATCTACAAGCCAATATTCTGGGCGGGGTGGGGTGGGGGTGGGTTGTTTTTGACAATTGCTACCTTATTTCCTAACTTTATCCATGACCCTCAGTCTTCCCATCCCGCAAACTAGTTCAGACCAACAAACATCCACTTAGCACATATTATGAAATGTGTCCAGGGTGGCTCTGTGAATTTAAATAGGAGTGTAACAGGTCCTATCTCTAAAAGAATTCGAACGTAGCAGGAAATCACAGCACAACCGTGCGTGGAGGCCCTCACAGAGCTGAACCACAGTATGGTCAGGGAAGAGGGGTGTTCTGAGAAGCAGCAATGAAGGGTTTAACACAAACTGCTGGGATGCTTAAAAGAAGAGTTGGACTTCCAGGGAATGAGGCGGATAGAGGTTGGTGTGTGTATAGCACACGAGAGTCTTCATGTGTTAAAATGCAGGCTGGATGAACTAGGGGAGTGCTAAGATTGATCTCTTTTGCAAAAAGATGGCCTTATTTCATTTTTAGGACTGAACCATAATTATTTGGAGACATCAGCACAGTGAGAAGAGGCTATTCTAAAAATTTTAAAGGTGGAATTCAATTCACTGTTTAAGAATCAGGAAATAATAATTGTTCTAATCAAGCAGTAACGACTAAGAAAAAGTCAGGCTGCAGGAAGCCAAACAAGGCCAATGGATTGTAATGTACACAGAATATCAAAAACCCTTACACTGCTTTAAACATACTGTGGTGTACATCCACATGTATTTTTCTGAGCTGGTCAGTAGTCAATATGGCCTTTCCTTTTCCTTTTCTAATAACTAGTAAGCGCTTACTAAAATGATACAACTGTATCAATAGTTTTAAAGTCACATATATACAATATACTTAAAATAGTATTTTCACATTTTATTCAAAAGAAAATAAGCCTTGTTGTGTCTAAAGAAACCACTTTTTTGGTTCTCCAATTGAACACGCCCTACGTTCTTAGCCCAGCACTTGCTGTCATGAGGAATATAAGACTCAAAGGACATGTCTACTTGTTCACAGGCTAAAAACATCATTAACTTCTTCCTATATGCTCCATCTGAAGTGGGGGTAGGACAGCACCAACCTGGTATAAAGTGACTGTGCAGATAAATTCACTGGGACATGTGAGTGTTTATGATAGTGCCTCCACATAGCATGAGCTTATCTTTATTATTGCTGCTGGGATAATAAGGATGACGATGACGGTGTGTTTACTGCTGCAAGTGGGAGCATTGGGGCTGGCGCAGGCGAAGTCACGGCAGCACGGAGGCGGCCGTGGACTTGAGTGGAAGAGCATCCGTGCGGAAGGGAGCATGATGACTGAAGCGCAGGTGTAAACAGCACTTAATGGGAGACCTGGGTAACCGTGAAGATCACTTCCTAGGTAATTACAATACCTGTCATGGGGATTTTGTGAAGATTAAGTAATATGTCATACTTCAAGTTCTATTCACAGTGTCTGGCCTATAGTAGCTCCTAATTAAATGTTAACAATAAGAAGAATTCTAATCATATTTGCAAAAACCTATTACCAGCGTATATAAATCGCTCTCTTTTGACTGTGGACTTATCTCTTGGACCTCCTTGAAGTAGTGGTGCTGGGCAGGGCAACCCAGCTCTGTCAAGACGGCATCCTCGGGCCCTGCGCTGGACTTCGTGTATAAAGCTAAAGGGTTGAGTTCGCCGAAACCCTAGGAGTAAATAAAGAAGGGTTTAGTTACTCAGAGAAAGGGGAAAAAGTTAGCCCTTCATAATTTTCAAATGTTGAAGAAATGCATTATCTTCTCAAACTTAACAGTAAAGAAATTTCTACACTGAAAGTTTTTTTTCTAGTCACAAAAATGATCAACATCAGTATTAAGAGTGATGCAGCCACTGCTATCAATAATTGCAAAATAAGAGAGTGTTCTTCTTTTCTAAGACTACCTGAGAGCACTCAATACTTTGGGGTAAGTTCTCAACCAATTATTTAAAATGTAAGTATTTACAGACTAAAGGACAGGAAGCCAAACGCAGTGTTGTGGTCATCTAAAACTGCCGAGAGTGCTCTGCTGAAGAAGGCAGGAATCTCACAGGTGTCTCTAAGATTAAAGAACGAATCAAATGACCTTCTGCATTAAATTCTCTTCTACCTTGAAGGGCTGAGGTTAAATCAAACATATCACAGAGTACACCCAGACTGCCCCACCTTAGAAGGGACGTTTTCTCGGCACACAATAGCATGGCCCTCTGCTCTCAGGACGTGATGGAAATAGACGTCTTCGTTTGAGGACGTGTCACACAGAAAAATGTTAAGGATGCCATCGATGTATTCATCCACTACCCCCACTAACGGCTTCAAGCCGCACAACTTCTGGAACTGCAAAATAGCTGTGGATGTCCAATATTCCTAAAATGGAATCAGGATAGGAGAGTCACATGATCGACTGGAACATGAATTACAGTAACTGTGTGCAAAAATGTAACTCCTGATGAACGAGAGATTATAGTGGGAAAATAAAACCATAAAAATACAAGAACAACACCCTGGAGGACACTTAACGATTTCTGTTCTTTTTGACCTTTGAGAGCATCAGAACCAAAGGTCAAATTTGCCTTGACAAGCAGATACCCTTACAGCAAAAATAGTTCCCACTTTCCCTTTCATTTTGGCTTGATAATTTGTTACGCTCTTCATCAGTTTTTTGATACCTTTGGACACACTTAAAAAATATTTTATCTAGAATTTTTAGTTATTCCTGAAAGAGGACTAGTCCAATCATCTTACCTAATCATATCTGGAATTGAACGTTTTCCACCATGTAAAAATATAACATTTTTTCTACAGTCCCATTTTGAATTATTTTTCCTTTATCCCGAACATGAACATGGGTCTCCACCTGAGGTTCCTGTCTCTCGCTCTGACGACATTCGCCCTGCACCAACTCCAGCTTGTCCTACGTTACGTAGCCAAACAGAACCACTTTGGACTCCTCAAACTCCTCAAATTGGAGATGTTTCATGCTGCTCTCCTTTTGCCTGGACTGTCTTCTCTTTTTTTTTTTTCCTGTGATAGTCTTAACCTTCCCTCAAAGCTCTGTTCAAATGCCACCGCTACTATGGGGCCTTCCCTGATTACCTTGAACAGAGATGTGTACTCTTCCTTGTACACCTCTCCCGTACACAGTGTCAGAAATTGGACAAACACGACGCGGTACAACTATTTCTGTCTATGTGTCTGCCTTCCATGTTATCTATACTGACTTCTGTGAGGGCTCATCCCATGCTTTATTTTCGTATCCCGAGAACCCAGAGCTGCTCCTGGCATCAAGCGTTTTCTGATTAAGGGGAAACAAGCACACACCTCTACTGGTCTCACCCAAGCCAAAGAACAAGGAACAGCCTGTGCTGGAAGCTTTGTGTAGCAGCACCTGCAACAGACAATCAAATCTATGAATATTTCATCGTATGTTTAAACTGCATGCTATGGAGTGTCTAACTCATTTCTCGGTTTTAGCTATTCACACCATTTCAGAGTATTTTGTTCATGCATTTAAATTAATTTAAACTATTCACTTTAAGCCATCTAAGAGAAAATGATAAAATATAGTAGTTTTAGAGAACCATGCAATTAAAACACAGGTAGGAAGAGTGTAAGCTTCATGCCCCATCAAGGCAACTGGTAGCATAACCCAAAGAAACCTTTTCTTAGTAAGAGGCTGAAGTTCAGTCTCATGGCCCATTCAGACGCACAGTCACGTGAAAGCAGACACAGAGATTACAATCCAACTGTGAAACTACACGGCCACTTGCCGAGTCCGCACCCAGAACGATGAGGGATGGGCAGAAGGAAAGGACAGAGGGCGGAAGGCGGGAGAGAAAACAAAGAGGCCCTAACCCCACAGAGCTTCGGCATCACGTTTCAAAACACAAGCAGTCCTTATTAAATTTGTTAACTCACTTAAGGAACCGCAGGGAGGACTTCTGGACGGTTCCAATATTTCCGAAGTCGGGGTAGAACACTTCTACTTCCTGTTTCCCGAGGACTCGGTGGATAATGACTCGATACCACCACTTGTCCTCAGAGATCCTCACGCAACAGAGATGTCCCGGCTGGATAAAATGTTCTGGCATGACATACCGGTCGGAAACCAGCTGGTTAGAATAGCAGCGCCTGTGGGATTCCGTAATATGAAAACCCAGAGGGGGAGAAAAAATTAAAGATCATTTTTACTGATGTAGCAAAAGTAAGAAAGTCTGGGCAAAAAGCAAAAAAAAAAAAAATCCTCGCTTTTTCTGATTTGTTAATGCTTATTAGCACCAATTAGTTTTATTCTCCTTTTTCTTATCCAAATCCATTCTCTTCATCAACAAATGTTTTCAAATAGAAACTTATACACTCATTTTATCGCAGATTCTCTGCAATCCAGCCTCATTCCCCAGAGCTTCCTAAAATGGACATTTTAAAGATGCCAATGGCTTGTTAATTCCCAAGTCCAACAGCCTTTCTCCTTGGCTGTCAATATACTCTCTCTCTCTGCGGAACCACCCCGATCCTGTCCTCCTGCACGTTCTACCCTACCTGGTTCCCAAGACACTCTTTTCCCTACTGCTACCTGCCCGTAATTATTCTTTTACTGACTCTGTAACTGCCTCAAAAGTCTGGGTTCTCCGGGGTCTTGTCTTTAGGAAGCACAAGGAACTCAGAGCTCAGGCTTTAAAATCAGTAACCTGGGTTCCCATCCTGACTCCCTTGTTTACTAGCTGCGTCACTTGATCCTTCCGAGCTTCAGCTTCCTTGTTGAAGATGGGGGTGGTGGTAATCAATCCTTAGTTACAACGTGTGAATGTTTATCACAGAGTCCAAAATAGTAAACACTCCAAGGCTAACTACTTATTATTATCCTTGCTGTATACCCTCTCATCCATCTTTGTATCTTATACTGCTACTGTTAAATTGATGATTCTTTTTTTTTTTAAAGAAAAATAGACACATTTATTGAACAGGATACAAGAAACATTGTGCACAGGACAATGACGCCTCAGTCCCCTTCAAGGTAGGCACCTTGGGACTTCACACAGTTCTCCCAAATTGTCATCAGCTGCCCCGTCATATTTTCCTGAATCTCACTGACAGTCTGAAATCTCTTCCCTTTCGTCTTCTTTTTTGGGAGGGAATTTTTTTTTTACAATTAATACTATTTACTATTAGTTTCAGGTGAACAGCTTAGAGGTTAAACAATCATATACTTTACGAAGTGATCCCCCCAATATTTTAAGGGCACACCTAACTCCATGTGTAGTTACTACACTATTATCCATTTCATTCCCTATGCCG